>OMLJ01012987.1:2695-24495 GCA_900302595.1 Gadiculus argenteus | reverse complement strand
AACAGGCACATTTAATAGATGTAGTCGTACATATAGGTCTACACTGCGGGATTCAACACGCCATTTTCCATTACAAATTCCATCATAATGGATAGACGGCCTACTGTTCATGAGCATAGCACTGTGTGTGCAAGATTGGATTCCTTGGTTCAAACTAAGCAGAACAGAAGTGACGTTATATATATACTGTGCTGTCTTTATGGACCTTCCTGTGTCTTGAATAAAAAGTTGATTGATTGATTGTCCAAACGGTGGCGCTGTTGAGCCGCATCGCCGCTCTCCCGGAGCGCCCCCTGGCGGCTCCTCATTTTAACACAGACGCACGCCGTTTCTCCAAAGTTCACCCGTAAGCAGGGAGATGGAAGAGAAAGGTACTGGACTTGTTTTGTTGTTTACAGAACACCCCCCTATGCGCTATGCATCGCACCTGACATACAAGGCGGTGGATCGGTTCACACGTGCTGCTGCTCATTGGACGCGGTCGTCCGTCCGGCAGTGTTGCCAGATTGGGTCAGATCCCCCGCCCCCCCCGTCTGGCCCAATCTGGCAACACTGCCGTCCAGTCACGTGCTTGTGTTTGGTTTCACTTCCGCGCTCGGGTATTTCCTCGTCCGCTAACGTCCAGTGTGTGACAGTCTGCATGGTGATGAATGGGAGGACAAATATGAATTTATAACTACAGTTAATTAATCTAAATATATCGCCGCCTGAATACTTCCCTGACAACGAAGGAGACCAATCGATGACGTTTCACGGCTGCTGAATACCAAGTGGAGGAAGCTAGCTTTGAGCAGTCTTGACATAGTTCTCAATTGGTGGCCATTGGAAATAACTTTTGACACATTACACATTTGCTAATATAGTTTGGCGTTCAATCTACGAGAATCCATGAAGGTAGGTGTTGTCAAAGTTGTTTGAGATTTCACATGTATTCTCTTGAGGGTTATTTTGCCTATACAGGTCACTATACTAAAGTAATAAACAAGACAATTCACGATTAACCGTGTCTAATGCATCACATGCATGCATTCTCACGAGCTTCTGTATTACTTTTGGGTACATTTATTTAAAGTATTTAGTCTTTTTGGTGTTCCACTCATGGACTCCTACTTCCTATGTGTGTGAGACCTCCTTTGTCTGAGTTATTGGTTCCGCATGTGCTGCAATACAATGTATAGGCCTGACTGTTTAAATAAATAGGCACTATGTACTAGAATGCCTGTGAAATCTAAGGAATTCGAGAAATACATGAAACGTGTTTGCTGTTCTCATGAAAAAGTAGCACATTGTACATCTTCCTCAGTCAAACGTGTATTTTGCCAGGTGTCATGTGGACCCCACACTGTGCCTGTCCTCATTTGGACATTGGCAGCTTCCCTGGTCTTCTGCAGTGGGTTGTCCGCTCTTGAAAACAATACGAAATGTATACTGCTGTCTGAGACACAGGCAGAGCGAAGTGTCCTCAGGAGGCTGGAGCCACTGACCGGAAAAAAGTGGGTGCTCTCTTTTCTTCTACGTTCCAATTTGAAAGTCAGTGTTGTATTGCCTGTATAGAGTAGATCGCCATGGTACTCACTGTATAATACATATGATATAAAAGTAAATATAAGTATATTCATAAATATAAGTGCACTACAACCAATTAGCCCTGTACAATACATTGAATCAATTTAATTAATAAATAAAACTCGTAAACTCACAATCTAGTCTCTGTGTTACCTTTTCACACTAATCTCTGTGATTATTTTCCTTGTGGTTTCTTGCCGTGCCGACAGCTTCACGACGAAGGACGAGAAATACACGTATGTGGTCCAGCTGTGTGGGGACGCGGATGGCGTCAATGGGGCCGGGGTCATTCAGAAAGAAATCGGAAAGAAATCGGAAAGCGGAAAGGAACCGATGACAATCGTCGGCAGGTACAACTCGACAGAGGCTATTGGAGGAAGTGAGTATTAGAAAATGGAGAAGTGATCGCTAAAGGTATCCTGTATAAGTGATGATGTTCGTTTTTCAGGTTTAAGCAGCTTCCCAAATCACTGAGCCGTTCACTTTTGTTTTAGGCGTATTTTAATGCGTGACTTGGCTATAGTCACTCGCTTTAAAACTCTTCACTGAGAAAGATATACTGTGTGGTTTCTTTGTTCAATCACGTGACTCTATGTGACAATCTATGCCTTGTGATTGAGTGAGGGATTCGATTTTAAATCACAGATCCACTTCACTCTGCTCATCCCTCAACTGAATACAATGACGCGGCTGGTGATTGTAGTTGTGTCCGGTGGCTGAAGTGACATGCTAAAGCTGTTGGCATGTTTCTTCTAAGCCATTGTCATAACACTACAGGGGATTATGATGGGATGAGAATTATTGAAGCGCAAAATAACTTCCGCGGCGGGGCAGGAGCGTCATTTAAATAAGAGAAAACATCATGGTATGGAACTATAGAAAAGAGGTAGATGAAGGTAATATTATAGACATAACGCGTACCATTATTTCAATCTTGCTTCCATCATATGACACATTTCCACTTTAAACAGGATATTCAGGCTAAAATGTACAAGGGATCATTAAAAGCTGACATTTTATAGATTACTTTTAATTGAACCCACTGTTTCAGCCGGAATTGTAACTCTGAGAAAGAAAAAAAAAATGTACGAGACATGGACATAAAAAAGCTACACTAGCCCCTCTCATACCCTCTCTCAGATGCCGCAGTCCACCACTGCCCAGACAGAGCTCCACACATAACACCCAATTCGCCACCGGTGTCCCTTGCTCATGAAGTTCATGAGTACACTAACGGGCACTTCAACGTTTTGAAAAGACCTCTACATGCATTCGAAAAATACCGGTAGTGTTCTAAACTATCCAAATTACACGTTTTGGTTACATACAAAATAAATGAAGGATCTGTGGCCTCTACTGGCCTCTATCATCTTTGAGCAGTTTCTTTCCCTTTCCCAGTTCATCTCTAAGCCTTCTGATGCTCTGGCCTCCTGCAGGTGACTGGGTAATGCTGATCTACACCAACGGGGAGGGGTACGACAGCCATTGTTCAGGGGCGTCGAGAAGAGCTATTGTGATGATCTCCTGTGCCCAGAAGGAGGACAAAGTAAGTAATATGCCCTGTTAAATGATCGAACAACAAGTAAACAATATGAATGGGCTGTCTGCCACTACCCCTGTCCATGTAACGGGTTCTCTGTCTCGTCGTTCCACTCTCTCATGGCCAGCTGACCGTGATCACAGAAGAGCGGGACCGGAAGGACTGCTACTACCTGTTTGAGCTGGATTCCAGCACGCTGTGCCCGGTGGTACAATCCCATATCAGCACCGGTACCATTATAATAATCATGTAAGCAGTGGTACCGTGACGGTATATTAAAGGTTCTAACGTCCATGTTTGACAAAAGGCTATTGATTGATTATGAACCACCTCTCTGTCTGTACAGTGTGATCTGTCTGCTGGCAACGTACCTCATCGGAGGGTTCCTGTACCAGCGCCTGGTGGTCGGAGCCAAGGGCATGGAGCAGTTCCCCAACATCGCCTTCTGGCAGGAGTTTGGAAACCTCACAGCGGTACACAGCAGTTTGTTTAAAGTGTTTTCAAAGCGTACAGGCCCTCAGAACGTTGTGCTCATTTACATGTCATTATCGGCAGGCCAACACGTTATAAAGAATGTACATGTCAGGCTTAGAACAGCTGAGTAGTTTAAGGAATATGACAAAGTTAAACATTAAGATTGGCCAGTGGGTTTGAAACATACTGGCCCCAAGACAATTCATATCTAGATAGATATAAATATACTAGATATAAATATGTATAGATATAAATATTTCAGACTGAATGTAGCAGAGGACCAGAAATGGACATAAATCTGTAAGATTCTCATCCAGCCACCGTGGTAGTCCTGAGGATTAACTGCATGTTTCCCCAAACCCTCTCGGGCCACGGCAGGACGGGTGCGACTTTGTGTGCCGATCACGGCCGCGAGAGGAGGCGTCTACCTACCGGGGTGTGGCCACCGAGCCCCTGGACGAGGAGGAGCAGGAGGAGCGCGACGACCACCTGCTGCCCATGTGATCGTTGTCAGAAGCAGAGACACACGTTTCCCTCCGCATTCTTGTTTTGTCCACCATTTCAGAGGTTAGATGAAACTGCTGACCCTTCATCAGCGTGGAGGTCTGGAGCTGTTCACTTCTAAAGCTCCACATCTGCGCCTGAATGCAACATTTATCTGATCTATAAGTTGTGGGAGTGGAAGGCAGAAAGAGCTGTTACTTGTTTTGTCATAATCCATGCACTTCGTACTGGTAGATTAGTTGCCATTAGTTTGAGGATAACCCATATATTTTTCCATATAAATGGGAAACTTGGCAGACAGCAGAGCACTTCCCCATTCAATACTGTTTGCTATTAGCTGCCATTGAGGTTGCAGCTATTTGTGTGCACTGGAAACTGAACTGGAAACGTTTTGCAAAAACCAAAACTTCCATGTGTATTATGCTTCATGCCACTAATATTGAATGTTACTAGTCAGAATAGGTTTATAAATGTATAATGCTGGCAGTGGGATTTAATTAAGATATTCAATATTTATATGAAATACTCGAGCTTTATCAACAGTATGTAGCTAGTATTTTCCTAAAGATGTACAAATATACCAAAATTCTCCCATATGTTTGACATAAAATAAGTTGATATTCAGTATAAAATGTATCGTTTTACCCCCCCCCGTTAATACCCCATTCTTATTCCTAGTCTACATTTGAAATGTTTAACCTCTTTGTATTGAGTTGGCTGCAAATGCCTCTGCAAAACCGTCAGACACCATAGTTATAGTGGTAATGGCACTGAACATCATTTGTACATGTAGGATACATACTTTGCATTCACCAAATGTTTGCTACTTATCTGGCATAATTTGCAGTGTACATTGGCGTGGTCCTTACTAGAGACCCTTTGGAGTGAATTAGTCTTGGTTCTGTCAAACTGAAAACCGCTAATGGAGTTGTGACATTAATGTGCTTGGGTAGCAGAAACTGGGCTTTTGACCTGAATTAAGTTATGTTGGGAGTTACTTATTTTCTGTATGTGTGCGTGCACTGTACAAACACGATTGGAAAAAAAGACTTGTTTTCTGGCTTTTGCTATTAAAACATAATTTCAGTATACATTGGGTGAGGTTTTTGTGTATTCATGCAAGCACTTGTTCTGAAACAATTAGCAATATGTATAAATGTTTTAGTGCCAAATGGGAACCATTTCCTATGCAAAAACATTGCTCCGTAATTAAAATAACTTAAAGGGTTTAGTATGATCAAAACAATACCATAGTATATTAATGTAAGACTCCTAACAGCATATTGCCAAATAAATGGGTAAATCTTTTATTGCCTCAGTACACCTATGTTCTCACTATCATTAAACAAATAAAGTCAAACAATCAATAGATTATAAATGGATGGGGACCTCTGTAAAGATACAAAGGTAGGGTTTCTGAGTTCATTGATAAATTGTGTCCCTATGATAATGCAAGTCTTCTGAAAAGGTGTAAAATACATGAACCACAACCAGGAAGCTGCTCAATCCAGAGGACATCTGACATCTCAGACGATACTTCTACACCCTGAGAAGGGAAAACAGCTCTTAAAAAGTCTTACGTAATCATGTACACATTGACGTATCAAACAGTTTCACTCTCCATTCCAGTCCTTTTGAAGCGTTCTCTTCAACTTATCGAATTTATGCTTTCCCAATCTGGTCTTCTGCTTCACGGGTGACTTCTTGTTTTTCTCGTTCTTTTTTTCCGTTTTGCCAGATTCCGCCGTCTTGGCTTTTCCCTCATTTACGTTCTTTGCCTCCATCTTGGCCTTCTTGGCCTTTTTCGGCCCAGGGCTCTGGTCCTTCTTGGCCTTTTTCGGCCCAGGGCTCTGGTCCTTCTGATCTTTAGCTGTGATGTTTGGTGATTTCTTGGCCACTGCGCCGTTGGTTTGGCCGTTGGTTTGGCCCTTGGGGGAGACGGCCGCCTTCACAGGGACCTTGCCGGGCTTGTTTTTGGATGGTTTCTGATCAGCGCTGCCTGCGACCGCCACGGACTCTGAAGTCTCCGTCTTGTCCTCGTCTCCTTAGAAAGATATAAGCACAAGATTTATTAGTCATTTTGACACGATACCCGGATGAAAGTTGGATTACTTTATCCTGACTTCGCATCTGTTACCTTCTTCCATTTCTGAAGTGGGAACGGAGTTGGAGAACTTCTTCAGCTTGGCCACAAAAAAGCCGTCCATGTTGTGAGAATGAGGGTAGAACCGGCGTGTGAGGCGGAGAGAGGGATGGAATCTGCGCTCTTGGAACCTTAACATGAACACCATCATTTAGTTGGAAACTAGAGAACAGATATTCCTTTACATGGTACATGACGTCCTATTCTATCGTACCTGGTGAAGCCTTCTGTGCCAAAGTCTAGTCCAGAGGGAACCAATTTGACGTTTCTCTTCTTCAGAGCGTAATCCACGACCCACTCGTTCTCTTCCACCTGCATGAATACATTTAGTTAACTCAAAACATCTCATCCAAGCCTATATGCAAATAACCAGTACAAATAAAAAAAGTGAGATGGCATTGGTAAAATAAGCATGAACAAATTAAATTCCATTCAATTTATTTGTATAGCCCTTAATCACGGTACAATCTCACGGTACAAAAGGGCAAATTAGACATGACAACTAAATCACTTTTGCTAATCAGCTCCTGCAGTATTACATATAATCTGTGCTCCATGCTTCTATTGTATGATGCTAGCTGGCTGTATAAAGTCACAATGTGTAAAATGTCAACAGTGTTTCAACACATTTCAGATAACGGAAGCACGACCGTCAATTACAACATGGGTCGTCCTTCTTTGATATTCCTTGCAGACATTTTTCTACACATTCTACCCTCGAACTGTTCCCATCTCCACGTACCATGATGGAACACGTGCAGTAGATCAGGTAGCCTCCTGTCGCAGAGTCTGCGTTCACAGAGTCGATGGCTGCCAGCAGCAGCTCCTTCTGCAGGTGGGCGGCGCGAAGGATGTCCGCTTCATCCTGCGACATGAACACAAAACAGACCATGGTGACGGCAATACGTACAGCGTGGATGGTTTCTATTGACGTCGATAAGAGGACCAGTGGGGAGGGCTGTTGGCGTACCTTGCTGGTCTTCACCGCGGGGTCCTTGGCGATGACCCCGGTGCCTGAACACGGGGCGTCCAGGAGCACTCTGTCAAAGCCCCCCATGACCTTCAGAGCACGACACAAAGGTCAGGACATAAGCTGCCATTCTCTAAATCTAAATACATCCATTATAACTAAATAGAAATAATAATTAATTAATATATTGTATCGCCGCTCAAAAGAACACATCACACGTGGAATATAATCCCGCCGTGAACACTGCGTTACCTTGGGGAATTGCCTGCCGTCGTAGTTGCAGATCACGGAGTTGGTGACGCCCAGACGGTGGACGTTTCCGACCACACTCTTTAGTCGGTCGGCGTTGGCGTCGTTGGCGACGATGGTCCCCGTGTTCCTCATCAGCTGAGCTGTTGAAACAAACACACCTCTGCGATTCCATATGTGCACCACCCACTACGACGGAAGCTGGCCATGGACTAAACAGGGGTCTGGGTGTAATTCCAATAATAGACGTGGGGGTGGAGCGTCTGTAAGATAATTAATGCCTGGCAGAAGGGCTTCCATGTCACATATACAGTACCAGACTGGTACTGTGTATATGTAAAATGGTGATTAGGATATGAACTTACCAATATAGGTCGTCTTGCCCCCAGGGGCGGAACTCATGTCCAACACACACTCCCCCTCCTGGGGCGAGAGGGCCATGACTGGGAGGAGGCTGGAGGCCCCCTGCAGCATGTAGTGACCAGCCAGGTACTCTGGAGTAGCACCTGGAGAGAGACATGGTCCCAGTGTGGCGTTTAATACACAGTGTACTGCCAATGTGTACACAATCAATCACAACACAACGCATCCAATACTTTAATATCAGCGTTATAGAGTCAATGAGTTAATTGACACAGCTTTCCGGTTTATAAGGAGGCTTTTCTACACGTATTGCAAATGTCGGTATACTTGAACTTACCGATGGGCACGGAGGAGTCGAATATGATCAGACCCACTTTAGACCACTTCCCCAACGGATCGAGGTTCACTCCCCTGTTGATCAAAGCCTGTTCAGAGAAAAAGAAAACGTGTTAGAGCTGGTATCAACCTGTAGACTAAAGATGTCATGGGCCAGGTGTCAGCAGGGTGAACCAGGAGAGCCGGTGCAGGGGGGGGTACCTGGGCCAGGTCTCTCCGTCTGGTCTTCAGGGTGTTGGTCCTTATGGTGACAGGTCTCTGGATCTCATTGGCCTCCAGGAAATCGATCAACTACGAGCCAGGCACAAATATAGATTAAAACTCAATGTCCATTAAAGGGCCTGTTTTTACACTCCCAGGTGTTATGTTAATTAGCCGTTACAACAACTACCATAAAGGGACATCATGTGTTTGAGTTTCTACTTAAGACGCATGATGGTTAGAACATCACACCCCCAGTTGGTACAGTTCACTGGGTCGGCTTGATCCATCCCTCACATGAATATCCATGAATCCTTAGAAAACCATGTCTGATATATTTAACGGCTGATGTTTCACCTCTGAGACTGGGAAGATGTCCATGAGTTTCTCCATGAGGAAGTCGTTGTAGCTGTAATAGGTGCAGAGGTCCGACCTCAGCAGAGAGATGTACTCTCCTCGGCCTTTCCCTTCCTCCCGCTTGGCGGCAAAGTTAGACAGCACGTCAACGTTTTCCTTGATTCTGTGGTGGATCGACTGTAAGTCCAGGGGGACGACGCCTGCAGGCAACACCAAAGCCACTTAATCGACTGACAAGCATTTGAAAAACTTTCAGGTAAACCTTTTTGGGGGGTTATAAAGAGGATTTCGAGCAGACATTTTTGGCTACTTACTCTCCTTGAGGAGCTCTTCCTCTCCAGGTAGTCTGAACTTATCCATCTCCTCGATGTTTGTTTGTATAGCATCGTCCTCATCGGCGTCTTCTTCCTCTTTCATAGCGGCCACTTCGTCTTCACTGTCAGAGTCAGAGTCACTCCCTACTCCCATGGCTGCCTTGATCTTCTTCTCTTTCTTGGCTGCCCGTTCGATGGGAAGCAGCTAAAAACATTGAGGAAAAAAATGTTTTTAGTCATAGTAAATGGCATTTAGTCATAGTATACACTTGCAATGTGCATTGTAAACTCTTACAGCCATAATGACATAAATGGTTTATTCACATACTTCCTCGTCATCGCTTCCTTCCTCCGCTTCTTCACCACTGCTCTCCTCGCCTGCTCCATAGTCGTCCTTCATGTCCTCGTCTTCCTCATCTTCCTCCTCCTCCTCTTTTATTTCCATGTCGGCTACTGCTTTCTTTCCTTTTTTTGTCTCCACCTTTTCTTCCTCCTCTTCTCCCTCCTGCTCCCACATCTCATCGCTGTCATCCTCACTTTCAGGCGTGTCAATCTTGCGCTTTCTTTTGGCAGGTTTCAACCAATCCTTGTTTTCATCAGTGAATCCTTTGACCAGAGAACCCCAGTTTTAGAATGATATACATGTTTTTTTTAAATAAATAATCATTGGTTAAGCTTAAGCCATGCACCCATTTTATTTATTGTAGAAATTGTCACCTCATCCATATTTATGAAATTGTCGATTTGAGTTTACTGTATAGTCTGGTAATAACTGGAAACTACAACTGGTTAACATCCTGGATAAAGACACCAAAATAATCCATTACCTTTCCCTGTAACATCTTTGTTCTTTTTGGGGTCAAGCGCTCTTTTTACAGCTCTGTAAATAATGAAAACTATTTTAGACTGGAGAACAGTGTACATCTTGGATATCTACTGTGTTTTTGTGGAGTAATTCTTACCTTTTCCTGGCTCTGCTCGAGCGGCGCTTTGGTTCACTCTCTTCTACAAATGGTGAAACATATCCCCATCAAGAACATTAACATCTCACGTCTTGCAGAATGCATTCACAATAGTTGATTTGATGTTACGTCAATTGATGTAATAACATACCAGCTGGGATAAACTTGGAAAGTTCAGTCTCGGCTCCCTTCTGCTTCCTGGACTTTCTCCCAGGCCCCCTTTTCACCTGGTTAGTCGGATCCAACTTCCTACCCATCGTGGCTGGCTGTATACTACACAAGGGTCAGGGCACAAAAACCATAAGAGCGTGAATGGGGGGAGAACAAATCAACAAGTCTTTAACAAGGAGGTTTAGCTGCACCAACCCAGATGCATGTACTTCCTATGGATGTATACGTTCGTTTTCACATCGTTCAATTCAATGTCTTCAACAACGTCAAGAAAAAGTCAGTGTGCTCTCCCTCGTGACAACCACATTTACATACCCAATACCTGATCGATTTCTAAAAAATTAGAAAACGACGAATATACTCCATGTGTATTATTATGTATCAATTCTATCTAAATATACAAACCCGAGATCAATTAATTCATACATTTTATAACATTGTTACATATGATATCGCAGTTGTGCAGAAGGCCAACGCAGGGAATTAATGAAAACGTGACCGCGATGTAACGTGAAACGACGCTGTCGTTGTGCTCCCTGCTTATTCACTCAGATATGCTCCGATACTCACCGATATGTCTAATAATGTTTAATCCGATCTGTTACAATACTGAACTGCGGCTGCTGACGGGGAGAAACCAACACATGCGAGTTTTCTCAACACGCTGCATTAGCACATCCGGCGCGTTCTGATGACGCGGCGGTAGGGGACGCGGCGTGCGTCGCCGCACACACTCTTGGAGAACGGGCGCAGCGGGCGCGCGCACGAACGTAAACTTCTTCCACGTGACGCCGAACTTTGCGACGCAGAAAATAAAGAACGATGGCTGCTCACAGTGGGGATAAGCGTGGTCTGGAACATTTGGACGAATATGAACCAAAGCCGGCAAAACACATGCGGAGTCTTCACGATCGCATGGCGGAAAGGCGCCTGGTCGTCATACTGGAGGGGGCGACGTTAGAAACCGTCAAGGTAAACGAGTCCCGCGGTGGAGGGGTTGTGATACACCGCAATGTGCGCCGTGGCCGTCTGCTCTTTAAATCATCCAGGAAGTGGTTCCTAGAGAACCACAGCGATTTTAGTTATTAATTATTTTTATATATTTATTATTTAGTTATTAATGCTACTGTATTGTTTTTGTGTTGCAGGTTGGCAAGACGTTTGAGTTGATGAACTGTGACCAGCATAAAAATATGATTATAAAAAGTGGCAGGGACCCAGGAACAATAAGGCCAGACATCACTCATCAGGTAATGGCTGTTTAAATATTCCTTACATCTACAACTCAATCCGCCATATCACTTCCCAGTACAACCGATGTTGTCAATCTCGTCTCCCCAGTGTCTTCTGATGTTGATGGACAGCCCGCTGAACAGAGCAGGCTTGCTGCAGGTCTACATCCACACAGCGAGGAACGCCTTGATAGAAATCAATCCGCAGACCCGCATCCCGAGGACCTTTAATCGCTTCTGTGGACTAATGGGTAAGGCTATTAAAATAGTATTTGTCCAATCGCTTTTGATTGTATGTAGTTATGCACCAAAATAATTAAAATAATAATACTTGCAATTATAATGGCAATGTGGGCATTTCTGAATGCTCTTGAATATTGTCAACTCTTATTTCACCACCTCCACACTTGTCCCCCTGTGTTTAAGATAAGACGGCTAACTTTGTAAATCCTAGAAGATAAATGTGTACAGTGTACAGCTGTAAAATAAGAATGGGAAGTGGAATATCAACAACATATAGAGATCGTTCTACTTAATAAATTCTGTATTTAATCGTACAATAGTAAAGTACAGTAAATGTATGTAATTCAGTGTTGAAATGACGTGGTGCTAATCCTCCCGTTGTGACTCTGCTCCTTCCCAGTCCAGCTGCTGCACAAGCTCAGTGTGAGGGCAGCGGACGGTTCCGCACGTCTCCTAAAGATGATCAGGAACCCGGTGTCGGACCACCTCCCCCCGGGCTGCCCCCGCATCTCCACCTCCTTCACCTCTGGAGAGGCGGTCTGCTCCCGCTCCGTGGTGCCTGAGGAGGGCCCTGCTGCCATCGTGATCGGAGCCTTTGCACATGGAGCTGTACGTACAGAGTCTTTCATTCATAGACTCATTGTCCCTATTTAATCTTTCTCCTACACACTCGTATTGGCTGTGTAGTAGACGGATCTGTGTCGTAGACGGGAGGTTAAGGGCGTGGCTTTTGTTTTATAGTCTTCCATTTGTTATATGAATGGGTTTTCCAAGTCCACTTGTAATAGTGCCATTTCTCGCTACAATGTGTGGGAACTAAAAGGCTGATTATGGTACGCAACGCAATGCTCATGCAGATGCTTCGACGCAGTCGTGAACCTGTTTTTGGTTTTGCACCAGATTTTAGTAAGCGGACCAATCACAGCCCATGCTGCTGCGTCGCCTCGATGGAAGGTTACAATTATTGGGAGGCGCACGTCAGGCCCTTGCGGTGGAAGCAAGGAGGGTCCGTAAACCCCCTTGCGTTGCGTGAATGTGGGACCATAATCAGCCCTTTAGTCCTCACTGTTTCATCAAAAGTTGTTTCATCATGGGTGCGATTGGGAGCACAAAAAACATACAATTTGTGCACACGTTTTTTCTTTTTTTCTTTCCCTATGTACCTTTTTGTTTCCTGGTGGTAAACTGTATATTTTGTTGTCTTTGCTGCTAGGTAAATGTGGATTACACAGAGAAGACGGTGTCCATCAGTAACTACCCCCTCTCGGCTGCGCTGACCTGTGCCAAGATGTGCTCTGCCTTCGAGGAGGTCTGGGGTGTATTGTGAGGAGCATGGACGACTACCACAAGCACCTGCTCTCAGTCCTCACCTATAGAGACGGCCGCTATCTGAACACGTTCATAACCCTGGGACGCAATTGTTGTATGGAATGTACATCCATTTTCCAACTGATACCATGCACAAGATATATATATCTATATATCCCATATATATATTTATATAACCTGTTTTGTCATGAATTGTAATGTGTACAGTTTGACATGGTATTTTTAGGCATAATGTCTACAGTGGTGTTACTCTGCCACCTCCCGGCCTTGGACCATCAGAGATACTTGCATGTAATCTGAGCTCAGTTTCAATTTGTAATTTGCAAATGTGTTCCTTGAGTACTTTTTTATTATCTTGCTGGACTGACTGTAGACCAGTACACAGTTAAAGGGCTAAACATGTGAGATCTGTGTCTGTCCATTCATTCTATCCAATCTGCTTAGAAATAAGTTATAGGCTGTATGTATAGACAGGTGAAGTTAGGAAATAAGTACATCTTAACTTTCTAGGCACCCACTCATTAGCAATTTTAGTGAAAACTTAAACTGCAATTTTTGTATTTTCTTTTGTATTGTATTAATAGTCAGCTGGTTAACTGCTCCTGGACCCATGAGCCTTCTGAGTGATCTTTCCTTTACAGGCTCTTGCTTCTTCGCATTGGCTGCTCACATGGGTTTTCTGCCTGCCTTTCTGGACTTTCTGGCTTGTTTGGCTTGCTTTCTGGGTGGGGTTGACTTGCTTGTTGGTTTGGACGCTTGGATGGCTTTCCCACCTCTGCGACCAGATGTGCCTTTAGTTCTCACGGCTGTCGCCTTCATCTTCTTCTTACCTGCCCCCTTATTTAAAACAAAACAAGAGACTATGAATAAGGGCACTGTTCAAGCGGCTCGACTCTCAAATAATAAACTAAACAGGCTTTTATTTTATTTTATTTTTTTATACAAATGTATAACAATCACCGTGGTTAGTTTGTAGTGGGCCCCGGCTCTGTGCACTACAGTCCCCTTTCCGACCAGCCCCTTCAGGGTCATCCTCACGCGGGGGTTGTTCTTCCTGACGTCATACCCCCCGTCGGCCAGCACGTGCTGGAGCGCTGCCATGGTGATGCCGCCGCGCTCCGTGCAGTGCAGTGCGGCGCCGAGGATGAGCTGCGGCAGCCCGGGCAGAAGCCGCCCGCCCCCCGCCGTCTGGGAGGCATTGGAGACACGAACCGGAGTCTCTACAAAATCGTTAATATAGGACACAAAAATATATATTAGTCAGCCATAGCCTACTGAAAAAAAAAAAGACATTTCGTTTGTGACAGACAAGATAATAAAAAAAATACACCTTAAATACAATTTTCTGTTAGTGTTGAAGAAAGACTCTTAATGCATTTGTACTTACTTGGCAGTGCAATGTTGGAGTGCAATGTTTTCTAGCCCTTTGGGTCATCTTTTAGGGTTGACCTTGCGGGTTGATTTCACTACTGCCATCATTAAAACAATGTAGAAGACTCCGAGGAGCGACCGGCAGCGAGGACACACAGGCAGCAACGCAAACGCAAACAACCGTTGCTGCGGTGATTTTTAATGGAAAATAATATTCCTCAATCAGAGTTCCCAAGCAGCGAGATACGTAGAACAACAATGTAGACCTAACTAGGCCTACCATTTAATTAAACATAAGACCAACATCATAACACCTTGTAAAAATCATTCCAATAAGGTTATTACATTTATCTTGAACTGCAAACAGATTATACAACATTTGAAGATCTCCAAGTTGTCATTATCCCTTCTATAGTCTGACATATTAGACAAGTAATCATCAACAATAATCCTCATATTTTCAGCAGCAAATAAAAAAATATGGCATTGTATCTGAGAAACATTCATGTTGACCTTAAGAAGAATGTGGTAAACATGCTTTTAATGAATGCAGTTGAGCCTTTGATGGGCATTTCAGCGCTGCAGGGCACAGTGCAGAGGTGGAGCAGAGGACCGTTATCAAGAAGGAGGGCTCCAAAGGCATGGAGTCACCATATGGCTCAGTATCATCACAGTCATCCTGAAAGACGGACAGCACTTCTTTAGGCCGATATGGAGGACTGTATTATAAAGCAAAAGTGAGGAAATGTAGTAGGCTACACATAACAATTCATGGTTATTCTACCTGGGCAAATGAAGTGAGGAACAGATGTGTGCGAGAGAGATGCAATAAAGCGCTATCCTCGGGCTGTGTCTGTAGACTCTGCTGATAAGCCTTAGAGAAGAGGAAGACGGTCCGGGTGAGCACATTCATTATCCAAAACAAAACCCACAGACTCTGAATTTATCACAATAAGACCAATATGTTTATTTTCATACCTGAAACGCCACCCGCAGAGCAGAATACTGCAACCAGATCTCCCGGCGCTGAGCCGCAGAGAGCTCCGTGGCGTTACCTCCGCCGGCCCTCCCGGTGGTGCTGAGGTAATGGGCCCACACGCACTCGGCCATCGCTGCCCCTGCCTCGCTCAGAGCGTGGTCTGTGGGGAACACCAGCAGTCACCAGTCAGTCTGTATCGGTGAACGACTGGTATAATAACAGGTTCCACTGGGGAATCATTCCAGCGGCATGACTTTGTGCAGGGATAAAGTGGACACATGAGACTCACTGTCTTGTAGGAGAAGATGAAAGATGTCTTTGGCAATAAAGATACCTAAAATACCGTAATTCATGGCCCTGTTAAAACAACAACAACAACATGCGATGTATATCTAAATTAATCAATATATGACCAAAAACAAGAGATTGGGTGAGTGCTTTCTGAGAATATTATCCTACCTGGGATAGGTTGCGTGGAAAAATGGAGGGACGAACATTCCCATAGGAAATATAACCTCGTTGTCAGAGAGAAATGGTCTGACAGAAAAACTGAAAAGTGGCGAAAAGAAGCATACATTGAGAACTGTAGAAAACCAAAATGTAATACTTTTTCCCTTTCATTTCAGAATTGAAGTGGTAGACGACAGAGCACTCACATGTCGTCCTCTTGGGTCTGGTTGAAGAGGCGGTTGCGTCTCTGTTGCTGCAGACCCAGCAGCTGGATGTAGTTTGAGAAGTAGCTGCGTGTGCTAATATTCACCTAAATACAATACAAGAGTCATGGACACAGTAATGGTTACACTTTATAATAAAAATGCAGCTAGCTAAGTTAGTAACAGCCTTTGGTTTAACGATTAAATAATATTTAACCAAACATTCATTATTAACGCTTTTATAAAGGTTTACCCAGGTAATAAAAAATCCTTATAGTCCGTTCCAAATGTATAGAAAAACTTGAACAAAATGTAGTAATATTTGTACAAATTATGGTTTGATTATATATACACACACACAAACAGATCTCGCTCTTTCTGTCATGGCATACATTTAACACATTTCTACCTTGGAAAAAAGTAGGTCAAGTTCAGCTTCTCTTTTGCTCTCAGTTTGAGTCCAGAGTCTTGGTGTGAGAGAGTGGACCTACAGAGCAAAGGAAACGTCTTAACTTGCAGATTTCATTTTCAACAAACACTAGGGATTAATTGTGGTGTAAATGTACCTTTTTCATCAAAGACTGTTGAGAGTTGTAATCTCCCCAATCGAGATGATTGAATTTGGTCTTGAAGATTGAAAATATGTTCTCAATCATCTCCTCTGCCTGTTAACAAAAGGTCAGTGAGCATTGAAGACATATAATGTAATATGATTGCACATTTCTGGAAACAATGTGTATGGAAAGGGCTTCACACTGGAATGCCTCACGCACACATTGAGAAACACCGGTCTCAACCAACTTATTTTGTCATGTCTCTTGCTCAACTTTGACACAGGACCAAACCATTCACTTTCCAGATAACCTGTTTGTCAGCTACAAACAGTGTCAGGCATCCCTCATTTTATGTTGTTTTAGCTTAATTATTACAAATAATAGCGACTCAAGTCGCTAAACCATCCTAATCAGCGTGACGAGAAGTTCAAGAGATGGATGATTCCGATGCACCCCTCACCTTCCTGTGTGCAGCCATATCCGTGAGAATACGGGGGAGAACAGTGTCAAATCCTCTCTCTGTCTCCATGATACAATGCTTCCAGCGAGGAACTTCCTGGTATAAGGGATCCGATTTTAAACGAACAGTGTCTTAATTGTTAACATAGCTCATAGCTCATTCCTGACATGTTGAGGGTGGAAGAATAAGGATAATGCTGTTTACTCACCGGTACAGTGTGTCCCAGGGCCAGGTGAAACCTCCTCTCTGTCTCCCTGAAGCGGGAGTCCAGTGCAGGCGTGAAGGTGTGCAAAAGGTTGAAGAACATGAAGGTGCGCAGTGGACCACTTGGAGGCAGAAGAGAAGAAGAACAGAACAGTTTTAGAAAATATGAATCTGTCTGTTGAAAGGGGGGGGCGGGGGTAGTCGCCAGGCCACTCCAATAATACCTGCTTCTCAATTCATGCTTTGTCAGCCACTTCTGGATGACATTGGACATCTGCACGATGTAGGGGAGGTTATGCAGAAGCACGTGGTCCTCTGGCCTAACAGGGTGGGGGTGGAAGGCGGCCTGCAGGCAGCCCAGCCAATCGATGACAGGAGCTTGATCCTGTGTGGACACCCATAGACATTGTACGGCTACAGTGGAGTCATCGTTAAATGTGCTGTAGGTAAGGTTTAAAAGAGCAATCATTTGAGAGTATTTGTTGGGAATGCCATAGACACCCATCCTATAATGTTTTATGTACGCTGTGTTTTATTGGCTGCCAAGTCTGTAAAGTCGTTCTTACTATGTGTTACTGTATCTTCTGAGTCACCTATGTTGTTTTTTAATCTTTGTTTATACAATTTATTTTTATTATGCATTTTATTTCTGTAATTTTAAGTTGCCTTTTGAATATCTGGCAGGGGACAGATGTAAATTAGCCTCTCAGGCTAACTCTGGCTCACTTACAGTTTCACTGTTTATTAGTGTGCAATGTCCCTGAAATAAACCAATAAATACATCAGTGAGTGGAACCAATTTGAAAAACGGCGAGCATACCGCCAGCTCCTTGATGGTGATGCGCTGGTAGAGCTGTCCGTTGGACAGGCGGTAGGACAGCGGGGCGGTGGCCACGGCCAGCTCAGAGGACAGAGAGATGAACATGCCCACGTGGACGATGTTGTTGCCAGAGGGAGCTCCAAGGAGAGCCAGGTACCTCTGGCACAGCGCCAAGAAGGGGATCAAGGTCTACATGGAGAAACAAAGCCAGGGCTAGACCATCAACCCACAGGGGCAGGACAGACGTGTACAACACGTACATCAGTATGCTGGTGCCCAAAAAACGTTTCTGAAGACTGTTTAGAAACCTGAGTTTTAGCGATGGACTTCTGCGTCCTGTTGTTCCATGCGCTGGGGATTAACAGATCAGGCTCATCTATCTGTTGACAATAGAGTTCAAGCTGTCAAAAACAACCTGCGTTTTCTACACACGCCGGTGTGTCTCTCCAACCACCAAACATGATTTTGCGGGATACTGGCCTGTATGTACTTCCGGTCGGTCCCACGGAGGATCTCATTGGGGTCTCTCCCCACATAGAGGTTGAAGAACGGGAAGGAGGCGTATCGTCTGATGAGAACTTTCAGCGTGGCGTTGAAGTCACTGTGGTTCCACTGGCCTGATACTCCCCAGCCTCCCAGCTGAGAGCAGGTCGTGGTGTATACGTGTTAATACATACAGATACAGCAAGCACAGTTCAAACAAAACACCTCCATGCCCCTGTAAGCATCTCACCTGCTGAACAAGTGTGAGGAAGGGCTCAACCCCAGCAGTCTCTATGGATTTGGTGTCCAAACAGGAACGGTAGAAGTCCTTGACTTTCTGCACTGCTGAACCAGACGTGCTATTTGATTCTAGCAGATGGTTGAATTCAAGAGCTTCAGACTTGATAACAGATACCACTTTTACAAATAATGGAATAGTATATTTTAAAAAGCATATACTAGTAGCCTCTAGAGATGTGCAAATTTTAAGCTGCAGTAAGTATTCTTTTACCAATAGAGGGCAGAAAAGAGGTGCTATGCCTCAACAGCTTGTTGTTGTCTTGTCCTTCAACGGCGTAACTTTTCGTCCATTAACCATTCCAACAGCACGTTTCACAATGGCAGTTGGTCAAATTGTGTCTACTGTGAATTCAGCGCTTTTCTAGGACAGGATAGTGTAATCACTTTTGTAAATAATCTTACCCAAAGCCTCTTGGAGATACCGCATCAATGCAGTAATTCTGTCCAGTTTTTCCTCTCCTCTCATATTTCCATCAATATTCTTCTCTTTCTTCTTTGTCCTCATCTCTGCTCCTTTCTGTTGTCTTTGTAAGTTCAGGGGAGGGCCTTCGCCTCTTTGTTTCCCCCTGGTGGTTGGCCATGGTCTGTCAGACCCACAGGTAATCAAGAAGTAATCACAGGGATGGGTGAAGGGGTCCACAGAGGTAGATAACCGGACTGAGGCCCTCTGACAAGCTTTGGAGAGACACTGAGTAACTGGGGGAAATGGGGAAGAAAACATCAGACCGGAAAACTATAATATAATGCAGGTAAATCAACATCCAATATCCCACTCTATATTTAAATATGCATGTCCTTAATTATTGGGACACCCTACCCCTTCGTGGGAATGTGCAAAATCTAGGGTTAGGGCTCAAATCTAGGGGACGGGGGAGACAGGGCCTTAATGTCCTGTTCTGGTCAGTGGCACTAGAGAAGACAACATTCACCTTTCTCAGTGTTTGTGGTCTCTTTGCTCGGTGTCTGATCATCCTGTTGACTGTGGTAAACCAGGACCAGCACGATGGCCCACAGCGAAGAACCTAGGAGGACAAGAAGAATGAGCCTCCGATGGTTGGTCCACCTCGGACTCTGGTCGGGGAGCCGGTGCCCGTTGTGGGGGCTGGAGCCCGGTTCTGACGGTGGGTGGACTGGGAGATCATGCTGGGTGAGGCCTTGAGGCAGCTGGTTCTGATGAGGACCTTGGGGGTGGTCTGGCGGTGGTGGCTGAGCGAATGACGACTGAGGTAATGGCAGAAGCTGCAAGGGAAAGGGAGGATGCAAGTGTGTCAAGATAATGGTCTGTCGATCCGTTAAGGTTATTGTATTGTGGTGGCATGGGCATATATGAACTATAATTACAAATCTGACTTCATTTGCTTGATTGTTAAAATATGATAATCAAAATGATTACACAGCATTGAGAAAAAAAAAAGTGTAGATCTGATAGTTTTCTGAAGTGAAACTGAAGTAAAACTAAAGTGAAACTGCACCAGTCCTCAGCCCAACTCCAGTATCAGCCCAGTTATACATATATTATATCATTATATATATTAGGTGCATTTTCAAGCATGCACATGATATGTGCAAACAATAAAATTACTTTTTATATGAGCATTCTGGCCATCACTTTCAACACATAACAACACTTACAACGACAACATAAAATATTTCCTTAGCGATTCCTACCTCATGTTCCGGTTGGTTCTCACTCATATTCCTGGCAGCTAGACGACCAACTCTTTAATCGGTCCAGGACATGTCATCCTCTGAGGTCGATTCACTCTCACGTGTAGCAGGTCCAGTACCTCTCTCCCTCAAGCAACTGTCCTCTCAACCCTCTATCTCTGCATCGCTCACTTCTCTTCTGACGCTATGAGAAAAACAACCAAACGCACTGGCACCGTCTTGACTGCTCACTTCCTCCTCAAGATAATGAGGCCATTTATCTTATTCTACAACTTTTTCCTGCACAAAAACCAAGGCCCATAGGCTCCAAGAGTAATTCATGTTGGGAGTTTATAGTCGTTGTTGTGTCAAGACACGTACACAATGAGTAATGCTAAAAATAGCTGTTTGTTTTACATAGATAGGGTACATAGGATGAGGGGCACTGGTTCCTGAAAAGTAGACCCACGAGCATAAGTGTGTCGGCCTTATCAGTGCAATGCATGGCTGGCGTGAGCCGATAAAGGCAACGTGTCACTTTAAAGTGTAACACACCCTCCAACACCTTGCTATGACGTCACATGGGTCAGAGCCACAGACACAGAATCAAATACATGGAAAGAAGACACAAGCAATGAGAAAAAAAGAAAAAAAAAACCTTCACTTGCTTGTAAGACTCCCAACTTCAACTATGACCACCTTAATCAAACACCACCCTCTCATTCTTCTCCCAGGTGCAGCCTGACTGTGTCTCCCACCGTGAGGTTGACCGCTGCTATGGATAGACAGAGTCGTTGGCCGGTTTTCCCTTCTGGTCGGAGTGGATAGTTTTTCTCTTTCTACAATGACCAACTTTTGGTTGTAGGCTGCTGAGTTCCAGTCTCAGGGGGTATGTTTAATAACACTGTGTGTGTTTAAGGAGGTACACACCTAGTTTGCTCTAGCCCAGGGCACAAGATATTAACAAGAAACAGAAAGGTATCAAAAGTGGAAGCTTCCTCACGTCTTGAATAGGTATTGAGTTCACATTTCGTCGAAATGTAATCATCAGTTGAAGCAAAGCAATAATACTCACTATCAGTTGAATTACAACCTAGTCTCTTCGTTAACTCTTCTCATAATGCTTTTCGCAGCACAAGCAGTAGTGTCTCTATTTCCACCTTGGCTATCCATCCTAGAAAACACATGTACACCAAGGACCCAGCTCACACTGTACCTTCTTGATCATAATAAGAAGAAAAGAAAACTAGAGTATAATAAGAGAAACACATTATTAAACACACACACACACCTCCTAAACAGACTGACACCGGACAGCTTGGCATTTAGCAATTTTCTTTTTTAATGCATCCAAATTGAGAGGGAGGGGGGGGGG
>OMLJ01012977.1:2819-12823 GCA_900302595.1 Gadiculus argenteus | reverse complement strand
GGGTGGGGGGGGGGAGGGGGCGGGGTGTCTGAGTGAGAGTGTCTGTGTCTGATCTGTGTCTTGTGTCTCGACGACAGGAGATCGAGCAAAGGCTGCAGCAGCAGGCAGCCCTGTCCCCCAGCACAGCCCAGAACACAGGGCAGAACGCCAGCAAGCCAGAGTCAATGATACGACATCACGCTCTCCGTCAGGTACGTTTCCGATGAGTTCTTTTTGAGTTTTACGTTTCAGAAACACCCAGAAATATCTCTAACATAACGTGAAGAAATCACAAATTTTTTTTAATGCATATCGACCACTCTCAGCAAGTGGCCCTATATACATCAGGAACACATTGTCCTGTATCACACCACGGAAAGACAGAAGGCTGTGTCTTCGTGAGTGATCGTCGTCCTACTGGCTGCCAGGGATCCTGCTCTCCCCAGCAGCCAGGAGGAGACGGAGAACACACTAAACACCACAAACACACATCCACATGTGTTAGTTGAAACTACTGAAGTGTCCATAACGTGATGAGGCTGCTCCCCCGCTTGTTCTCTCTGCTTTATGTGAAACTAACTTTCTTTAATGGAAGATAAGTGAGAATGATTTTTAACGTGTCTCAGCGGCGGGATGCCAAAGCATCACTTTGACAAACGATTGCAGCCATACTACTTGCATGTCAACATAGTTCCTACGTAGTTTCTTGAAACCTAGACTTCATAACAGCATAGTCCCTAGTTTGTCGAAGCCTAGCTCTCATAACAGCACTGTCCGCTATAGCTGGACCGCGGTCTGAGCTTGATCATGGACACAAAACGAACACGCATAAGCACGTTATACATTTCCTTTGCTGGTTATTTATGTTTTAACATCATGACCCACCCAATCAGAGGATCGACGGTGCATACAGATTATGCCCAACCCCCAAATGTGTCTCTGTCCAGGCACCCCAGCCCCAGGCCCAAATGCAGCGTGGCATGTCCAGCTCGGCGCGCGGTGTCCTTTCCAACTTCGCCCAGGCCTCCCAGCTGTCGGTGGCCACCAGTCTGATGGGCATGACCAGTGCGAAACGATGCACCAGCGGGGGCGGCAACGGCGGGCCCGGGGGCAGCAGTAGCAGCGGCAACCGGCTCCAGCATGACAGCCGGCGCCAGATCTACAACATCCCTGGTCAGCGGTCGTGATTGGCTTCCCTCATTGTTTCCTAGGTCACCTTCTTTTGATGACTCTGATCTTTTAACCGAATATTTGTTCTTTTTTTTTTTGTGTGTCTCAGGGTTAAATATTGCCTACCTGAACCCAGCAGCCGTTGGAAGCCACAAGAGTCCCAGCTTAGCAGACCGGCAAAGGGAGTACCTATTGGACATGATCCCACCTCGCTCCATCTCACAGTCCATCTCTGGACAGAAATAGTCCTCTTGCCCCCCTTCCCACTAACTCCTTTAAAAAACCACCCTGACACAGCACTCTTCCCTCAATCAACATGTCCCTACCCATAGCATGCAGTGCCTGTCCATGTGCCTACCTTAAACTAACCCCAGAGAACAGCAATCAGCAAGACAAATACACCAAACTTGTCGGTCCACCCAAAATGTCTTACTTTATAATTGTTTGACAAGGTTGTTAAATTATAAACCTGTTGTTGTGGTTATTCTACGCTGTGTTTTCTATAAGTATCACAGCCCTGTTCCTTTCGTTGTTGATGTTATGTTATTTTGCTTTTCAGCCCTGTTGCGAGAGGGACTCTTATGGATGGCTTTGACGGTGGCTAGGCTAGGCTAGTCGGTCAGCGGGCCACCCTGTTCACTGCTTTGATCACACGGGTGCTCGTACAGGGACGCACCCGGACGGTTGTTGATAGAGATGCGATGAGCAGACGGGGTGTTTACGAGCGCTCCTGACCAGGGCACACAAAGCATTTCTCAGTGTTAATCTGACTTTTGGAGTTCATTCCGAAAAATGCTCGAAATTAAAAGTTAGTGTTGCAGAATAACGTACAGCATACGGTTTAAAATATGAAACAGATCTTTTTATACTTACACAACCTAATAACTTAAGGATAAATTATTTGGTGCATGTCAATATTTAGTTGAACAACACAAATGAGCTTAGCCATATCATCTACACAAAATAGGATGTTGAATAGATTGTTTTTTGCATTGATGTGAGTGCACAAGCCTGAAAGTCAGTTTGCAAGTTAAGACTGGAGGGATGAATGTTTATGCATTCTGGCTTCTGGAAACGGGTAAGGCCAGGGACAGCACACACAGGCTAACCTCCACAGGCTAACCCACACACCACCTTGAAATATATTAGCCATTCTTCAGAGAGCCACACACACGTGAGGTGCAGAGTGCAGCCAGTGATTAACAGCATTTACATTTCTGTTGTATCCCTTATCTAATTGTAGCATCTAATTGTAGCATTAACGAGCGCAGAAGAATCCAAGCCTTGGCAGATTATGTCAATTTGTTTGTTGCTCTTCATATAGAAGATCCTTCGTTTTGTCTTTGTGTACTGTAGAGCGTGTATGGCTTTTGTAGCCGTCATTATACCTTCTGTTGTTTTGGTCAGTTCAGTTCACTTCCATGCATGATGGGAATCTCCTAGAGACTAAACATTATAGTAAACCATACTTGTGAATGTGGGTGGGTTCTCTCCACTGAAGTCCTGCATTCTACCAATAGGCCAATAGGATGGGATTGAGTGAATACTGATCGCAAACTACTTCACTCTCGTAGTTCTTTCCCTGCACATTTCCAACATAAATGGCACTGGCAGCGTCTTGAAGTATACTATGGCTATTCAAACCGGATGTTTTTTTTTAAAGCTATATAGTTCTATTAAAAACGTACATTTAACAAAGCTATACACGGCTATACAAAGTTATACACAATCAATGTTTGTTGAAGACCTAGGGAATCAACAATAAGTCTACCATGTTGTTCACAATGGCTTCCGCAGTGAGGCTTCCGTTTATTAGAGTCCATGCCTATGGTCTCCGGTCTGTGCATTGCACTTATTAAGCTCAGTAAGTGATTGTGATGGTCGCTTTTTTGTGGTTGCACATTATCTGTGTGATAAATCAATAAGCTTGTAAAATAATACAATTGGTATCAATTATTTCAACATTTTAATTCAGCAAAGATGAGATTATGCATATTTCCTTGCAGAGATTGTAGGGAAGCCTCTAGCCTCTATGGTTCACACCCGATGTGATGGACAACCCATAAAAGCACCTGGGCAGTCAAGTGCAGCCTGTGACCAAGAAGACGGCACCCTAAAGGCTCTGACAGACCAACCAGATTATTGTTCGTCGGACAGTCTGGTGAGCTCGGTGACCTAAGTCTGTTCAGTGTGTGCTGTGCGATTGGCTGTCGTCAAAGCCGTCTGTGATCTTTTCAAGCCGTCTGCGTTCTTTTCAGGTGATTGCACATGATGAATCGGCCATGACCAAATCGGTCCGACTGCCTTTTCTGCCAACGATCGGCAGTCAGAATGGTGTGTCAGGGCCTTAACACGTGATCTGCTCACAGTCACCAGTCACCAGTCACTTCTGGCAGTAACATTCTTGACCATTATCAATCAGCTATATCCACCTATTGTAGTGCAAATTGAATGAATGACATAGATAATTTAATTGCTATTAAAATAGTTGGTCAACACCTAATGTGATTCTGACTGAGTCATTCATACGGTAGTGACGGCTACTAAAAACCAAGTTGTGTGTCAGCAATAATGGGCGATGAGAACAAATTACAAAGGTGTAGTCCGCAATGAATTGAATGCCAGCAGTGAGTCAATATTTAATTTGAGCGTTCGGTTTGAATGTTATCATTTAGCCTTTGCTGTAAGGTTATTGGCTCCTCAATGTGCTTCCACTGCATTGAAGGGTAGGATGCTGCATTTAGAGTTCTTGTTCAGAGTCCTAGAGAGTTAACGTGGTGTGTGGATTTATGTTGTTCATTTTAAGTTGCGTTTAATGTCGTAAGTGTTTAAATGAAGAGTTTGAGAACGCTTGCCTGCCTTGCCTCCTCCTCCCCCTCTGCGTGTGCTTATTTGTTAGAACTAGTTGTATGCATAGTGCAAGAGCTTCATCAGAATTAAAATGCTGGCCACTGCTCACAATAAGCTTTTTACTCACTCCCTTGCATTACAATCTGGTAGGAATGGTGGAAGGAATTATTTAGGACCCAGTTCCCAATTGAATTTGCTTCGTAATCTTATTTTTTTTATTTTTTATTATTCACCCTGTCATTTCTTTGAGAGTGGGGAAACTCCTTACCAGAAGAGCATTTAGAGAGTACATCTTGTGGGGCTGATTTTTGATTTCTTTAGTTTTTGTTGAAAAGTATTTTGTTTTTAAATATTGGCACTATATTGGCATCTTATTATTTGTGGTACAGTGACAAAAATGGACATACTGCAGAACATAATTAGGTAGACGTAAACGTGCCATGGTGAGAATGATGAATTGAAGACCGCTAGCTAGACTGTTAGACTTTCTTCTTTTATTGTGCTTAGTAGTCGTAGTACTAGTAGTATTATTAGTGATGGTGGTAGAAGTGGTGGTAGTAGTAGTAGTATTAGTAGTAGTAGTCTATATTTTTTCACATGTGAATATTTAGACAAGTCGGCACATAGTTATTTTTAGGATACACATTGTGGGATTGTCTTTTTTCAGTTTGATTGTTTTATAATTGGAATCACTTCTTACTTGTCGTAGAGTGACCAATTCAATAGAAGAACACATTGTTTGACATATATGTGCCATATTGAGAAGAATTTGCAATAACCAAGAGCCTAGCGCAGACCCCAGGCATGCCTTCTTCAAGAACACCGTTGAACGAAAAGGCCCTTGGAAAAGAAAAATATATTCCACAGCCACAACAATTTATTAGATGTAACCAGGAAACTAAAAATGGTGCAGTTGTAGTATTAAGAGGAAGCTCGGGATCAGCACTCCTGTCAACCGACCCGTGGCCAAAACTATTGATCCAATACTAAGTAGTGCATCAAAAGCCTCCATGTCCTTCGTGATCCAGTATGCAGACGTTTCAACTCGCTAGTTACTTGTGGTACCATGTGTCACTTTCAAACTTGACATAAACTTGAATTTGAAGGTGGAAAAAGTTGCTTGTGTCGCTTAAGAAATAGCCTTTCTACCTAGAGACATTTTTTCTTTTTCTGGACATTTTTCTTCTTTTTCCTGTTGTATTAGTGTATTCTGATTGCTATTTTCGCGTTGTGAAAAATGTTTTTCTAACGTCTCCTGAATTAAATGGTGGTGTACCTGAGAGGTACGAAGGCCCCTTGGAGACGATAATCAAACGATATCTATATTGAATATATATAGATGCCTGGCTCGAGAGGGAAAAAATGGATATGGATCTTATCCAATGCAAGAGAGACTTGGATTAATCATTGTGTGATCGCACACAGTTCGCCTCACTCTGGAGGAGCACTTTTCATATTTCCTATTGAAAAGACTTATTTTAATGGAAAAGTCGTACAATTTCAAGACATTAGATGGATTGGATAATATCTTATTGTTTGTGAGAGAGTGTCGCGGGAGATTACTGTATGTTGTTTGTCATTTTAGTGTATACATCACTTATTTAGTCAGTTATTCTGTTATAGTATTCTTTGCCTTTCTTGGATAAAGTGTTTAGCTTTCTTCAAGTCAAATGATTTACATCCTGTGCTATTTTCCACAAAGCACTTGAATTGTTTTCTTGTGGAGTCATATACACTCCTATGTTTTCAGCGGTCCAAATATTTTAGCAGTGTTCAAAGTATTGTTCTGAGGTTGAGATGACCACAAGAGCGCTTCAAACTCCACAGTGGAATAATGGTAGGAATTACCGATCACACAGGCTTTTCATTTGGCAAGCTCTTCAACAATCAACAATAAATAATCAACTATTTTCTGTCCCTTATGTATTTTAATGTGTAATGCGTCACAATGAGCTAATTTAATACATTTTTTCATTAACAGACCATTTTTAGAAATATTTCTGTAGACAAATCCAAGTAACATGTTTTCTTAAGCCTTGATTTGTTTCTTGATCTAGCAACCCTTTTAAATGGGAATAAGATCTGTTATGAGAACAATTTTCTGGGCTTCCAAAAATAATTGAAACTGCTACAGATTTGATTGAATTGCAATTAGAGTTGTTAACACCCACCCCCTGGTCTGGACAGCCGGTCTGATATGTTTTTAAGAGTATTATGCTGTTTTTGTACATGATGAAACGCATTGAAATGAGAACAAGCTGCACTCATAGCCCTATAGCCTTGAAACTACCTAGGATTTAATTAATCAGTGCAATACATACATTGAAGTTTACATTTTGAATAATTTGTTTTTGTGTGTTATATAAAAAATGTTAATGGTTTAAAAACAGTGTCTCCCACTTGCCCTCTCTTCCAACTGTAAAAACGTCCGGATAACTTTGTATCTAGATTTTTTTTAAGGTACATTCATAAGCTTGCCAAAACCATTCTTTTTGTTAACATCCCATGGTGAAGTAAAAAAATCAAAAACAAATGTATTGACTATAAAATGGAACAATATTTGCTATGTTGGAAGTAATGACTTAATGTAAATAAGCTTTTTTCCTCCCTTGTACTAAAAAAGGAATCAATTTAAATGGTTGTATATTGTGTAAAAACGCAAACAAAAAGCCATGAATATTGTGAAGCTTGTCATTTCGTTTTGTGATTTCCCCGTATATTATTGTGTTACAAATGTGCAAAATGTATGAGATTTAACTCTTGTTGTAGATCTCCCAGAATGTGTTTCCTTTTGTATTGCTTTGGGAGGAAAGTGGTCATTGGTTTACAGGGGAGATATAATAGCATTTGGTTCTGGTATCGAGAGTCCCATGCACCCCATCCATCCCCAAGTTCTTTGTAGAAAGAATATGCACCATATTTCTTTAACTGGGCATGTAAAGTGAAATGCCTCTCCTACTTGGGGTTCAGGTGTGAGTAGTTGTGTACCAACATTACCTCAATAATGTCAAACCAATTCTGTTTCGGGATACAAATAAGCTGATCTTGGTATAGATGCATTCAGTATTTTTACATGATCTCGATTAAATGTATATTCATGGCAACAAATTGCTCTTCTAAAGCATAAGAAGGTAATACTGAATGAAATGCTTTTGCTTAAATACTCGCATAGCATTAAAAAGGTCAAGGCCATCCTCTCTATTTTAAATGTTGTAAACCATATAACAAAAGTGATCACTTTTCCTAGGAGCTGGAAAATACAATATGAATAGAAATCTGTTCTATTGTCACATTAGTTGCTGTTGAAAATGCAGGGAATATTAATGTTATCGATTTAAAAATTGACATCAGGAGAATGAATGACAATATTAGTTAAGTAAATTTAATCTGATATTTAATAAATCAGTTTGTATTTTGCTCATGACATTAATCCTTACCTTTTGCACATCCTTGATATTTAAATGTCTTCAGAAAAGAAATTTAGATTAGCTGTTTAAATACTGCCAATTGATTGAAAAAAATTATGCATTGACTGAAAAAAATAAGCTAATTTTGAAGGAAAAACTTTGTAATATTTATCTCTTGCAAGCTATGTTTAATAAAGGTTGAAACAATTCTGTTATGCAGTGTGACATATGTAACCACTGAAATGTTCATATTACATTTCAATTCCTTACAAATTAATTAAGGGTTTTTTAAATGGAGGCACTTATGTTAACCTTGTTAAGAGAACATGCATTAAAATGGTTCCTTAAAATGTACTCCAGAACACGGCACAAAGCTCTCTAGGTTTGTCACTTGAGGTTGGAGAATAAATGGAACGAGGAAGTGATGGCAGTTCATTTGCTATGATTTAAATTCAAAATATGAAAGTATTGGAATTACTAAAGATGTACTCATTGTGGACTATAATTAATATTATATACTCAAGTGATATAATAATAAGTTATAATCTGACAGGGATCAGATCATAACTTAATTGTTATCATCTGAGAATGGTATGTATATGTTTGGTATATACCAAACATTTTATATATATATAATTATATAACGTGTTTGGTATATTATATACACGTAAAGTAGGGCTTGGTACATTTAATACATCAGTTTTCAAATATACAAAATTATTTTTTTCCCAACTGAAATGTATTCCTTATACCGTACTGTACTTATTTGAACTTACTGTGAAAAATACATTTGGTTAAGGTGTAAAAGGACATTTGAAGTATATTATACCACCAGGTGTGAGTGTGATTAGCCGTTACAAGCTGTTTGAAAATCTGCCTCTTCTGACATCACAAGTGGACGTGTACACCTAGATGTGTGCTGGATAGATCAGTCTACCAGCCTACCCAGTGGACTGTAGCAAACGTTGCTCATCTATTTTAAGTATGCAAATTGGCCATTACACCAATTCACAGGTACATCTACACTCATTCCAATGGGTACTCTGTGCACTACTCACAGAGGACGTCCATCAGATATCCAGCAGGCACAATCTTTGCTATGCTATTTTTCAGGGAGTTCAAATCCTGTGATGTTGTGGCGTTAGGCTCTGGTATGGATGATCTCGTGATGATGGGTCACATGGTATGTTCTGCTGTGTACTGTACCTGAGGTGCTCCGCAGTTGTGCAAAGAATCAATCCCACTCTCAATGCCAAGGCCCAAAGACCAAGTCCACTGCAGTCCGGACGTGGTTCCCTCCACCAGGGTTTGTTTGAATACCAGCAATTTCATTGATATTTATTTTATTTGGTTATGAGAGTTCTGTAAAAGATCCCATGCAGTGGCGCCGGAACGAGTTTGAAAGTGGGGGTGCAAAAAAAAGGTTGGCTTTTTTTTGCTCTCCATCGAACGTTCGAACTCGTTATCATACTAAAGATATCCCAGATCCATTTTACACCGGAGTTCCCCTTTAACTGCTTATGGCCAGGTATCGGCCAGTAGAGGGTAGTGCTGCCTTGCTGATGTTAACCCATTCCTTTGCTGTCGCGCTGCAAATGTTTTAGTGTAGCAATGCCTGTGCTGCACGCCACCTCCTGGCTGCCACATTCCAGCCAGGTGACTTTTATTGGGCTCCTCCAGACAAAGGACGCACGCACACTCCCTGAGTGTGTGTGGGTTGGTTTAACCTTTGCACACTGATTACTCAATGTGCAACATCAGCCACACACACTCCCACAGTTCGTTGAGTAGCGTACTCATAGACATCTCATCAGATAAGATGTCTATGAGCGTACTCATATGAGCACTGTTTATGCAAATAGTTGATTCATATTTCCACTGTTGACATGTTTTGTGTTTATTACATGTTTACGGTCGTCTATTACTTTATCCTGAACCATCTGACAGTTTGGAAGTAGTGTGATCGTGATCGTGAACAGCGAAGCCAAACTTCCTCACAGCTTTATATTTCGATACATATATTTTGGATTACATTAAACTTTATTTGCATTGGAAAGAGCACCGAGACATAACACAGCCTGACAATGAGTGGGGTATTCAAGTCTAGTCAACATTTAACTCCTACAAAGGTTGCATGTATCAAGCCAGAACCCCTCCCGTTTACGACTCTTTTACGAAAAAAAGAATAAACTAATCATATTTCCAAGAAATGCTGCAATTCCACTACCTGCCACCGTGATGCATAATTCTGAATGGGGACACTTGGTGAGTAGGCCAGTACATTCCAAAAGTAGTACAGGAACTTCTGGGGTTGGGCTTGCACAGAGCCCATCTACGGAGATATTGGCACTCCCATTGTATCCCGTTGTTCTATTCTGTTCTATTTAGAATTCCACTGGGGGTGATCGAATGAGTGCAGATTGAATGGGGGTTTATGGGGCTATATATATATATATATATAGTATATTATGTATATTATATGTTCGGAAGTGCCAAAGTGACTCATAACTTGATGTAAAGCAGGACCCCTGGCAGGACGTCGTCATCTTTTTGAACAGATTTTAGAACAGAAGTGAACTTAAAAAAAATACCCCCCCC
>OMLJ01012516.1:2711-18306 GCA_900302595.1 Gadiculus argenteus | reverse complement strand
GCTGTGCTACCCGAGCAGCGTGACGGCGGCGCGGGCCATGATGCTCTTCAACCTGGGCAGCGCCTACTGTCTGAGGAGCGAGTACGACAAGGCGCGCAAGTGCCTTCATCAGGTACCAACGCCAGAGACGCCGGTTTAGCGTTAACGAGGAGAACCCCGGCACAAGCACCCCGGCTAACCCTGCCTCTGATTCTTGCTTTGTGTTTTTTGTCCCCTCCCCTCCAAGGCGGCGTTGATGGTGAACACAAAGGAAATCCCCCCAGAAGCCATCCTCCTCGGCGTGTACTTAGAGCTGCAGAATGGTGAGAGGCCCCTAAATACGCAGAGCTCCACCCGAAGCGTGTTTTAACTGCGGTTTTTGTCATGTTGTTTCTTGACCCCTCCCTCCCTCCGTCCGTCCAATCAGGGAACACCCAGCTGGCGTTGCAGATCATCAAGAGGAACCAGCTCCTGCCGGCGACGCTGCAGACGGCCTCCCCAGACACACGGAAGAAGCCGGCCCAAATGTTCCAGTCTTCCCAGCCGGTCCAGCCCATCCAGACCCCCCCCGCCTCCTCCTCCAGCACCTCCTCTTCCTCCTCCTTCACACAAGTGCAACGCAAATAAAGCCCATCCCCCCCTTCCACACACGTTCGCTGCTCCGCACGACAAACTGACAAACAACCCATGTCGCCCAGTGTGCCCCTCCACCCATTTTATGGAAATATTATTTATAATGCTGCGTCTCTCTCAGCATCAACAGCCATATAACCACACCCATAGGCCCCTATAGTGTGACACGCTAAAGGCTGGTGGTGGTGAGTTGATGGTGGACTTTAACTCTATGATCCCGCACAGAATTATGTATTGGGAAGGGGAAAACAGTCTTTTAATACCAGCTCTTGACTTTTTACTTTCCACTTGGTGTCTGAGGCATTTGTTAATATAATGTACATTGTCTGACTCTGCTTTGTGGCGAAGTAAAATATGGGAAAAAAATAAATTTTATTTACATTAGTTGTGTTCTGCTTACATTTGTTCTGCTTGTCAGGTCTGTTTTTGATCAAAATGTATATAGATAATTAACCTCATGGAAATCATGGTCTAATTTAATCAGATGGCTTGTTTTGCTGAATCTTAATATTCATTTTAGTCTACCTGAAGTCAATGCAGAAGTTGAACTGAAACACTTTTTTATGCATTAAAACGTGGATAAAATCACTTTAGTGCTCAGAGTAAACAATGGCCTGTCTATGGCTTGAACACATTTTCCAAGCCCAAAGTAAGACGGCTTGTATCATTAAGGGTAATTCTGTTAATTTACAAAAGCAAACTACTGCTACCTTTTCCAGTATCCGGTAAAAGTAAGACTGAATAATTCTAGCAACACCCCTTCACTTCAAAAGTAATTGTAGAACACATTAAGTTTATTAAGAATGCTTAATGTTAGAAATATAAAATTGTAACCGCTTTCCAAAATGAACGTGCTCCGTTGAGTCATTTCAAATACTGATTCACTGGTTCAATTTCCTGACACATGTGTTTATCATATTTCAATCTTTTAAATGTTCCATGGGCATTTCTAATATTTAATTTAGCTGGCAGCATACATAGCTGAATAAGCCCAAAAATAAAAACAAAACCTTTCGAAACCTTTACATGGAAGTCTTGGTACTAGGCCTTGGACAAGCCCATCATATATTAATCCCCTGTTTGATCTCCTTCAGACCAAACATTATTGGAAACACTATATAAATATATTTGAATACAATTGAGAACATTCATCACATTTTTCCAGTGTGGAAAATACAAAGACACAGAGGGTGGGTGTGCAGGTCTTTAGGTGTGTGTGTGTGTGTGTGTGTGTCTTCCTTCCGTCTGCCTCGTGTCAGCCCTTCCAATCCCAGGGGATACACAGGTCTCCGTCCTGCATGACAGAGTAAAAGTGCGAGACGCAGACCACCATCCCCTGCGTCAGGGGCAGCCGCTGCTCCAGGAGCCGTCGGCAGCAGGTGAGCATCTGGCTGCAGCTCACGCTGGGGTCCTTCGAGAGGCCCCTCAGGGACAGGCCCTGGAGACACTCTCTAATGGCGGCGTCCTCCTCCCTTTGCAGCCTGGCCGGACACACACCGACAAGACGGACACAAACAAAACAAGACGCACGCGCAAACACACAACAGGCAAACATCAACAGACATACACACAAGCAGACATCAACAGACAGAAACACAGATGGTGATGAGGTGAGAGCCAGTGCGTGGACAAAACAGGCAATCAGGATTCACGACAACATGATACATTTTACACCTCAGGACTCAGGTGTAACACAATCAGAAGTAACAGGTAACAGGACATATGCTTTGTGCTCACTGTATCTGACCGACATAGGACATATGCTTTGCGCTCACTGTATCTTGCGTTGGATGCGCTCTCGTGCCTCTGGCGCGTGTCTCTGCAGGAAGACCTGCAGCTTTGGAGGGTCACAGTTTGTAGGGAGGATGAAGTGGCCCATCTCATGGAGACTAGGCGTGGACCGGTCACTGCAATTATGACATTAGTACAAAACGCAGTTTAGGATTAAAGCTCCAAACACAGCTGCGGCAAACGGCGGGCGTCAAACCAACCGCCCCCATTATTTCCGACGTACTTCCCCACACCGGTGGCGGCGGTTAGACACGCACCATCCTTCACACCACACTGTCGTATTGCATAGCGTCGCTGCCCCTGAATAAGCCCTTTTTTAAAGCTGATGTGTACATCCCTGCTTGATACAAGGTCCTGTACATATGGAGATTGTTCATGCACTAGATTAATAATTCCACAATGCAAAAAGAATGAGCAATGACAGTAAATAAAGTGACTAAACCGTAAACAAAATCATTGTAAGCACAAACAGAGGCTCATGGGCATCAGGCCCATATATGTAGTCAGAAAACAACTGGGATAACGTTATGTTAGCCTACCAACTGTTGGCTGACCTACTGCCTTCAAAACATAATCTCAACTGCGCTGCAGCGCAATGCTTCCTGGTGCTAGGGGCGGCATCTGACGCGGGTTAAATGTGCGCTGTGGAGCTGGTGTGTTTTCAGCTGTAATCTGAAGTACAAATGTGCAATAAGGCATTAATAAAATGAGGGTAGGCAGTATTATTACAACATAACAGTATATAAATATTCAATAAACAAGTGCAATACAAGACAGAAGTACAACACAGCAGTGCTGCAAAACAATCAGAAAATATCCAGGGATACGTATCAGACCAAAGAACTTTGGTGGAACATTTGGAATAGTCTGTGTTTGTATGAAATATGTTTATATTAAATGTTTATTAAAATAGTCCATGTTTATTGGAATAGTCCAAGTTTTATCGGAATAGTCCAAGTGTATTGGAATAGTCCAACCATACTTCTCCAACGTCATGCTGAGGCCCTGGAGGCTGCGGGGGTGCAGGCGGAGGCGGTGGGACACAAGGCTCTGGTGAAAGGTTCTGAGGGCGTGGTAGTGCGTGTGGATGGGCTGCACCGGCCCCAGCCTCTCCACATTGATGATCTGGGAGCCCCCCAGCAGCAGGCTGATCCTCTCCTTCAGCTCCTCAGACTGCTGCAGCAGGCTGCGGTAGCCGGCCAGCCTCTCCATGAGCTGGGGAGGCACACCGAGACATGCAGATGGACACACAACACAGGACACAGGACAACACCACGCCCAGAAATATATTGGGCCATATATTGTATGAAGAAAATGTGTTGTTAAAGCCATACAAATAATTCCAATAAGAATAGTTTTTGTTGACCCTTATTTTTTTATATGATTGTATTGTATTGCAGTTTGTTTTTGTAAAATAGCAATGAATTAAATAGCGTCAGTGGTCTAACACTGGTTTTTGGTCAGTTACTCTATATTCCACGTTACTTTGATCCACTGCTGATGGACGTCCATCGATCCCAGCATGACGTGTCCTGAAGCGTTCATTCCCGATTGGTCAGTGAATACAATGGTGTGTCCTGTAAAGAGAATTGTGAATGAGAAAGATCACATCAATGTGAGCTAATTTATCTACCAAGTTAACCAAAGGCACCCATTCCATGCTGCCCATGCTGGATGCTTGATTCATGAAACGCCTTCACTTCATTCAAAGAGAGGTTCTAGGGTCGCTTTGTACCCTGCAGGCAGTGCAAGGCTTCAGGGTTCTGCTGAGATAGACGACTGAGACTCTGGAGCTGACAGCATCTGTGGGTGATTCCCCAGCTGCGCTGCCACCTACAGAATAGGAGTGGAGTTGTCGTCTTTCTTCCACAGTATTTCAATATTTAACTCATTATTTATTGTAATGTTTTCCCTTTTATGTTTACAATTTCATGCTCATGCACAATGATGAAATGAGGAGAGAGGAAAGAGGTAAATTCTAAGTCCTCAAAACAATAATTACCGAATGTCAGCCAGGGAAAACTTGTGGCACAGTTCGGCCTTCAGCCTTTTGAGTTCATTCCTTCGAGGTAGACTAGCAACGTGCTTCTTGGTTGCTCCTGGCTCATTTTTTCTCAACCACAAGCTGGAAAATAGAGGAATATCACAGTGAGTGTTGCAAAACGAAATAGAAGGCCCACAACAAATAAAATACATATTCTGTAGGATCGGAATAACCATCGCAGAAAATGGGTTGTGCTCTGGTTGCCAACTCAAAAGCAAACAATCAAAATGTTAAATATAATTTCATTAGTCTATTACAAAGCAGCCTACATACACTTGAGCAGTTCAAAGACAAAAGGATGTCCCACGTCCTCCACACAGTGACGTGGATGTGCCGATGCAGCTTACCTGAGAGTAGGCTCCACTCGCTTGGCCTGCTCCAGCTCCTGCTCAGGGTCCCTGTAGCCAGTGAACGTGTAGTAGGTCTTGTCCCACTTGATCGGTCTGTCAAACGGTGTCCCAGCCGCTGGTGGTCCCTTTGGCTTCTCCGTGCTGGCTTTGATCCCCTTCACGTGCTCCACGGACAGACTGCATGACTTGAGGATGTCGGTCACCGTGCTCAACACATCCTTGGTTTGCAGGGTGAAGCTCACCGCGCGGAATCCTAGGACACATACCTGGAGCTTAGACAAAAAAACTGATGAGGCATTACTTTGGCTTCTAGCTGCTGTGGATACGAATTTGATCATTGTGAAGAGCGGAATAGAGAGAGCCACACTTCTACCTCCCTCCCTATGTCCTCTGCCGTGATTGACAGGCAAGATGGAATGCCTGAACCAATCAGGGAATAACACAAACAAAATCGAAATGGTCTTGTACAGAGGCAGGCGCAGTCAACTTGAAACAGTTATAGGGCTTATAGATCAGAATGCATCATGGGATTTTTTTTGCTGATACTGGAGAGTTGTAGTACACAATAGAAACACAAATCTCTCCCCATAATGACAAATTATTTCACGATTAATTCCACGAAGACTGAAACTACAATACTGCAAATAAGTCATAACGTTCCCATGCAAGCCCAATTTAGCTCACTAATAGCTGACAGATAGCTATGCCATTTCCAACAGATTAAACTCAAATAAAAGCTCTTTAATCTTACATAGAGCACCTTTAATAATCCTTAGTATACGGCAACATACCAGGGGGGAGAATGTCTTGTTGGTGCTGATTGTCACCGTTATCTTGTGTTCCCCTAACGTAAAAGGTGAGCTTTGTTGGAGGGGCTGATTTTCTCCCAGGCTTCTGAAGGTTCTCCAAGTAGCCATTCAACCTCTTCAACGAATTTTCATTCACTTCCTGTTAAACAGACACGGTGCATTTTGATATTAATGACTTTCCCCACACTTGGTTCTGCTTTTTATTGCCGGCAGAGGTTGATAACTCACCCGCTCCCTGGGGTACTGGCCAAAGAAGTCGGGATGGACAGCAAAGTAAAAGGGTCTTAGGGCGTTGATTGCATCGGCTCCAGACAGGGCTCTCTGCAGCACAAAGTGTGTGGCCACGCGCTTGCTCTCCACTCTGAAAGAGAAGATAAAGAAATATACACAGGTCTTGATGAGAATGTTTTCTTATTGTTATGACTGAAAAGGTATAGGTAGACCTTCCCGAATGTCCCCTCTTTGATTCGTACATCTTTGAAGTACATCTTATCTTATTCCTGCTGTGGATAAACCTTCAACATAATATACAATCTCTATAACAGCAGTGATCACAACACTGTTATGTAGGACCTGGTTGAAGCACAGCGCAGCAGGGAGCTTAGGGACATGGCTGAAGCAGTCCATCGGCCATTCAACATTCACAGCAGTCGCATCATTTGTCCTGTCACAAAAGAGAATAATAAGGGGTTGGTATTTTGTGGATATGGCATCAATTCAATCGGAGGTCCCTATTTGGTGACGTTTATTTTGGTCACGACCTATACAGGTTGTTATAAATAAATGCCATGTTTTTACAAACATAACCATTTATGTTTCCCTGTCTTAATGTTTGATATGTTAAATTGCCTTACATATCTGTTTAACTCCCTGTCTCAGAAACATGACTACAGTCGTACACGCCTGGAAAACCAGTGGAAAGTTGTCATTGACGTAATGTCATGTATAAGGACATTACGTAATGGTTAGTGCCCCACAGCGTGCGTGTATGGTAACCAGTAAGGCGGGGGTTGAACTGACGTTAAGCCATGTTAACCTTGAAGCTAAATCACAACAAGGAAACCAGTTGGACGTGGCTAACTAGCTGTGCTCATATAGGACTGAATGAATAAGCCGTTATCTCCGTTATCCGCATATAAGGGGGAGGTTAACAAACGGTTACCAGGTGTTATACCCTAAAAACAAACTCAACGATTCTTGTTGTTTACCTTCTCTGTAATCACTTGATTGTGTCTCCTTGTTTCTGTAGCCACACTGTTTACACAGATTACTGTAGTTGGGAAATGCAACCTTGCTGACATCTAGCGGCTCATACTTTGTACTACATAGTCAAATAGCAGTATACAGTACCTAATACTAGGCATACCCACCTACTATATATACCTGGTATACCTACTATATAGTCTATAGTGGGCGTATGTATTATATTGTATAATTATCATACATTGTCAGACTACAGTGCTTGAATGTAGTGTAGGCATAATCCATCATTTTTGCCTCTCTCGTTCTTCATGAAAAAGGAGCCAGTGGGACATTTTATTTCTATAAACCTTGTAAGAATTTATCAAAAATAATGGTGACTGAATCTGCATATTGCATTGCATTATTTATAATGTATTTGTTATTTAGTTGATGAGGATATGCAGACTTAGATTAATAGAGGAGACAAGATGATAAATGTGCACACCACTATTTAGCCAGCTGTATCAGAGAGTCACTATGGACATTGCTTTTCACACTGGGGAATCTGACAACAATCCAGAAAGAGAAACAATAGTAACCATGAATAATGCATTGTCTTTAATGAGGTAAAACTATACCTATGAATGCAACATAATGCATTAATTTGAAGGATGATCTGCTATTACCATGCAGGCTGAGGTTATAGTTTGAACATGAACAAGGTGCTTGCTTCGTTCCTTAAGATTCAACAAGATGCCATGTTACAACAATTTCCCAAAAGTTAAGCTGTGCTTGCACCTCTACTTTGGGCTGTATTCTACTATATTCTTGTATTCTGTGTTAATCGTCTGTGCCTTGCAATGTGCGCTATATGCCTGCAAAGATACATTAAATAAATACACTATGACATATACATCAAATGAACCCATTACTTAGCACGAGGCTGAGTAGCTTTACAATCACAGCAGAGACAATTCTAGGGATGCGAGGCAGTTTGTAGGAAACTTATGAGAGGTATGTGATATCTTAGGAAGCCTTTTTTTTTTTCCTTGTTTGCAAAACACATATTCCATTGCTAAATTTAAGGACAGCATTCAGAAATCAAATTACAAATGAGGCCTACTGAAAAATGCAGATGAGGACCTATATTTCCAACCATCTTTGTCATATTCTATAATTATGACTGTGATGAATTAGACATTAGTACAGCAAAAGTAAAATGTGTACTTGTTGCATGGCTATAATTGATCACCTTCTGACCTGTCAGACTACTTAATCAATTAAGAATATCCATTAATCAATCTTTACTCTGTGGAAAAGAGAAAACATTTTATGTCAAATGCAAGGCAATTAATCATTGGTTGTCATTCGAGTCATTACACATAGATGTATTGGTGCCTCGGAAAGAACACAAATAATTATATCTATTTTTGATAGTTTAAATAAATGGTGATGGGTGCTGGCTACCTGCTGTAATACTAGCAGCAGCTTATTTCAAATAGCTTTATAGCATATGAAGCCCTATTCATATTGTTGTTGCTTTTTAACCCGGGGATCAAACCACAGAACCAACCAAGAACCATTTAAATAAAAAGATTTTTACATTATAGTGTTACCACTATAATGCACAATTGCCTCTCATTGAAAGACATTACATACAATGGCCTACAATACATACAATGAGACACAGCATAATTCTGAACTTTATGTAATTCCTTCTGCCCGCGTTTGACAAAACCGCAGACCAAGTCCACCCGTCTTGATATCAAAAGAGAAAGACGAGAGAATCAGCTGAGAAGAGGTAAATCTGAAGCCCGTCTGGGGCCGCCCTCTGGTGACGCGCAGGCCACGCTACGGTACGCCATTTGTGACTAGCAGCAAAAAGCGCGGACACTGGAATTGTTGTCGTATTAAGCGGTATGTACATTTATTGTAACTATAGTGCAAAACAAAGCGTCATGTACTTTTACTAGGAATATTTTACATTTGATGGTTACGTTAAAAATGCAGTTTAAGGCTTTTTTAGACATTGTTGCAAAGGTCGATGTTAGCCTCCTTTTTGGGCCTCTGTGCTGCCGTCGTTTTCCAAGCCTAAACGCTCGTATGACCCGCCTTAGACGTGTTTTGATTGGGCAATGTAACCGAGTTCGTTATTTAACTGGACGTTGCGTGTGTCACTCAAAACCAAAGGCAACAACATGCTGCTAGCTAGCAGCTAGATGTTTAGCGAGTAACAAGCGGTAGAACTTTGCGGTGTGTCATTCCTATTTCAAACATGTTAGTGTTTTATCGATATCGGTATCATTGCTGCATTTGCCACGAGATACTACATTATGACCAATAGAAACAGCCGATAGATAAGTTTGAAAGGGTTTAGCTAGGTGGCTGTGAAGCTAACGGCCACTACTATATGAAGGTAGTTGGAGATCTGTTGGCGGTTCTTATTATACATCTACAGGACACCTCCCACTCCATATCTTGCATATATGAAGTTAATAAGATCTATAAATAACCCCCTCACCCCACTGCACCCACACATAAATAATTCGTATAATAAGAAGAAGCGGTGTGACATGGATGTCTTCACACTGGTCATGCTATGGCAGGGCATCAGCAAGTACACTTCACTAATACAATTGTGTCTTTTACAAAGTCAGAAAACACAATATCGCAAACATGATTAAATAGTGAAATTAATCTAAACTGTCCCATCCAGTGACCCAATACACAACTTAAATTATTGGAAATGTATTCATAGGTTATTGTAATTTATATAATATATTAATAGATTTACATGTGCGCAAGCGGCCGCTACTATCGCGGACTGTGTTCACAAACTACAGCAGAGATACCCAGGCGCCCCTGCTATTGTGATGGGGGATCTGAATCACTGTTATTTGGATAGCTTTCTGCCTGGTTTTAACCAGTTTGTTAAAAGTCCGACCAGGAAAGATAAGATCCTTGACAAATGCTATGTGAACGTTAAAATGTCAAATTCATCTAGAATTCGACCCCCCATAGATAACTCTGACCACAACGTGGTGTATTTGATCCCTACCTATAAAACAACACTGAAATGTAGAAAACCAGAGGAGATGGAAATAAGGAAATGGTCACCTGAAAGCAGCTATGTCTCGCTGCGGCCTGTAGGACATGGACATCCAACGTCCAAGTGCTGTCACGTGACGATGTATACGCGATATGTATGTGAAATAGATCGTCCAAATTGGAAGTTTAACGTGTTTTATCACATGGTTATGGTTAGGGTAGTAATGGTTAGGGTAGGGTACTCGAGTAGTCGAGAGGACAGGCCGTTTCTCAATACCAAGTACGCGGTCTACGTACTCGCGTACGTTTTCCTCTATTATATAAAACAAAACACCAGCCTATTTAATTTTAAAATAGTATGTACATATTTTGAATGGATCCATTTCAAATGTTCCTATATAGCCTATTTTTTTTTATATAGACATTTCAAAATCAGTCAGTGGGCGAGGTGGCGAGTGGAATCACGTGACAGCACTTGGACGTTGGATGTCCATGTCCTACAGACTGCAGCGAGACCGTCGAAAGCAGAGAGGCTGGGAGCCTGCTTTGATTGTACAGACTGGGACACATTCCACAGCAGCTCCGTAGATGAAACCACCACTGTAACCAGTGACTATTGATTTCTGTGTGCAGATGGCTATCCATATGAAGAAAATCAAGATCTATCCTAATAAAAAAGCGAAACAGGCTCACGGAAAGCGTCTAGAAGAGTAATTTCATGCAAACAACCCTAAAAGACTCTGGGACACTATGAAAAGTATGACCAGCATGTCTCCATCCAATATGCCTATTGTGACGGATAATTAACTGGTGTTTGCTAATGATTTAAACAGCTTTTTCTCTCGCTTTGAGTCTGAAAATGGTGAAATAGATAAATGTGTAGAACGATTTGATTTGATTAAGCCTACTAGGGAGGACAGCATCACTATCAGTGAGGATGAAATTAGGCGCACCACCCAGTGTCTCAACTCAAAGAAAGCCCCTGGCCCTGACCGAATTAGCCCCCTCACCATGAAAGATGTTGCCACAGAATTGACACCTGTGTGGCAGCCTATCTTTCAACATATTGTGGATAATCCCCACACCATCCCACCAGCATGGTTAACTGCTTACATTAAACCTCTTGCAAAAAGCCAAATCCTAAAGAACACAATGATTACTGGCCTATAGTGCTTACGTCCGTTATCATGAAAGCGCTGGAAAAAATTCTGGTCTATCATCTCAACAATGCCATACTTAATTCACAGGATCCATTTCAATTTGCATACAAGCAAGGCCGCAGTACAGAGGATGCAGTCGTTACACTGGTACACCTAATCTCCAAACATCTCGGCAAACCAAAATCCTATGCTAGAGGAGTTTTCCTAGATTTTTCATCCGCATACAATACAGCCAGACTTGCTTCTCACTAAAATGGTTCAATTACACATGAACCCTTTTTGTTATTCAGTTTTATCTTATGTTTCTCACTGACAGGACTCTGCATGTAAAGATTAATAAGACACTGTCCTCCCCCATCAAGACCAGAGTTGGGGCACCTCAGGGATGCATTAGTTCATTAGTTCACCCATTTTATTTACTCTTTACACGGCAGACTGTAACACCTGCGAGTCAAACCAGTTTCTTCTGAAATATTCAGATAATTCTACGTTAATATCGATGATGACTGACTGTGATGACGCGAGACAGTACCAATGTAGTGTTGACCGGCTAGTGGATTGGTGTGACAAAAACCATCTGATTATCAACACTATTAAGAAGACAGAGGAAATAATTTGTGGTCTTGCTCCTGGTGGTACGACACCGCCTGTGGCCATCCATGGTATTGATATTGAACAAGTTCTATCTTACAAATATCTGGGGGTGATGATAGATGCAACCCCTGGTCCCCTCATATTGACTAAATTTGAAAGAGGGTACAGCAGCGTATCTATTCCCTACGCAGACTTAGATCGTTTGGTGCTAGCAGTCAGATTTTGTCTCTCTTTCATACGTCTGTTGTTCAAACTGTGTGTATTGTCTATGTTGTATTGTAGCACGGCCTGGTTTAACAGCCTATCTATAGCCTATAAAAACAAACTCTATAGCCAAATTAAGATCTGCGCTAAAATGACTGGTAGGCCTGTTGAGACCGTGTTACACTCCTGATGCCCAGACCAAGAGCATGCCTGGACTGGCGAAAAGTATCTCCTCTGACCCTTTACATGTTTTAAATGGAGAATATGAACTAATGCCCTCCATGAGGCGGTTTAGAGTCCTCAAATTTAAGAAAAACAGACTAAAGAACTCTTTTGTACATCAGTCTGTCCTGCTGCTAAATCATTATCGATAATTCAGAGGGTATGTTGTTGTTTTTTCTTTTTCTTTTTCTTGTGACTAGTCCTATATTGTATGTCTCGTTGTGTATCTTGAACAGAGACACCATGGAGACAAAACACATTTCAGTGTAAGCTGACAGTAAAGTTGTATCGTATCGTATCGTATGTGCGGCAAACAACGTGCATTACACATGCATACAAGGAAACCAGCATAAACATGCATGGATACAAAAAACGAACAAACAAACGTGTGAGTCAAACACATTTTTTTTAGAGCCCTACACGGTAAAACCGTTTACCACAATACAAACAAACTACAAGCTGCATCAATTGCGGCAGTCACTGAGGGTGAACAGTTGTTCCCTCAAAACACTAGATGGCGCCAGATACCATTTTGTGGGCCTCCGGTTTAATTGTTATTGCTAGAAAACAAACATTATGGTATTTTTTCCGTATATATTTATTAAATCTTGGCCCACATGATGTCAATCAAGGCAACATTTTCTCTAACATGGATTTTACTTTCTTCCAGGTATTGTCAAATCATTGAGGAAAACAAACAGCGTTCCTTCTATATTCCGGCAAGCCATGACATGGATGTCTTATTGACGTCGGACAAAGCGGTTTCTAAGGAACAGCATGATCAAGATGAGTCCGGAGGGAAGTGTCATACAGCCAACGAAGGGGGGGAAACCTTGGCCACCGTAGTTGCAGGGACTGATGAAGTGGAGGAGGTGGATGAGGAAAAGTCTGCAGACAAGGTGAAGCCAGACCAAACGTTCTCAGAAGGTAATGACCTCTGTTCCATCTGTGGCTTCCTAGCCAAATGCCCAAGAGCCTTAAAGATCCACTCAACAAGAAAACATGGGAAGAGAGCTAGAAGGCGCACCAAGTCAGACCAAGCTGCAGTTCCCCAGGAGTCCGCTCCAGAGGACGAGAACTCTAAAGAGTCCGACCAAACCCAAGAATCAGACCCAAACTCAGCCGATGAAATAAAGTCTGTGGCCAAAGACCATGGGATATATGCAAGGGGCTCTGTTAAGACAGAGAAGTTAGTGGCCGTAGAGCCAGCCACTGAGGACGCTGAGAGCCTCACAAAGGAGAGAAGACTGAGCAAGAGGACCCCCAAGCCCAAGGTTATTCACTCTTGCAACTATTGTGGGCAAGAGTTCTGGGATAAATCTCTCCTTGAGGTGCATGTTAAGAGAACACATGCCAAAGACACGCCGTACACATGTAAGTATACATGGGTTACAGTTACTCAACACAACCTTGTTCGACACACTGTCTTCTCAAAGCTAAACGACAAAAAGAAGATGCCGATCAAGCAAATTGAATAATCCAATACATTCAGAAAAGTGCACATTATTGCAGAAATACTAATGAAGCAAAAACAATTTAACAGTGTTGTTGTGGTTCTAATGGCCAAGAGAAACACTGTCCCAAAAATATACAAGGCCCACCTAATCAGTAAGCTATAGAATTGTTATCTTTAGAGCCTGAATAAATGCAGAATAAAGCTTGGAATTCCATATTCCACATTTGTCCTCTCCCTGTTAATATGCACAGTGCTTTTTGTGCTAATGTTGCTAGCAAGAATCAAGTAGAGCAGTATTAATACATACATCTAGTTAAGTAAAAGTATTAGTACGATTTTGAAAATATACACAAATATATAAAACTATTGTTTTTATCCTTTACATTTAGTTTTTCAACACATCACGAAAAAAGTGCAGAGTATAAAGAGAATAATGAACGGACTGCTCCTCTTTTCAGTTGATGCGGAGGAGAACGTGGAGGAGGAGGAGGAAGAGGACGAGGAGGATGAGGACGAGGTGACGGCGACGGCAGCAACGGAGCCCGTGGCCAGCACCCTGGCCGACGTGCCAGCGCGTGCTGCGCCCAAGCGCATGCTTAGCAGGTTCCAGTTGAAGTGCGGCAGCTGTGAGTTCAGGGTCAGCACCCCCGCCTTGCTGGAGAGCCACGCTCGAGTCAAGCACCCCAGCACGGAATGGTTCCGCTGCAAACTGTGCAACTATTTCACCGCCTCCGCCGAATGGATGACCGCCCACCTCTCCTCCGAAGGCCACAAGCAGCACCAGGAAGGGGATGCCAGCGAGGCCAGTGCCACCTTTGAAGACTGTGTTGAGAAGGTGACCCGAGAAATCACTGAGGACGGTGCCCTGGTTAACGAGGGGGCCAAGGGGAGCGACGGAGAGGGGCTTCCGCTGTCCGAGGGCCACCGGCAGGCCGAGGAGGCAGTGGAGGCTGCTAGAGTGGAGCTGGCCGAGGGGGAGAAACTGGATGAGCCGCAACCAGCCAAGAAGAAAAGGGGCAGGCCCAAGCAGACGTCAACCACCACATGCGGGTACTGTGGTCTCGTCGTGTCCAATGCGACCAACCTGAATGTACATGTACGTCGCAAACACAGCAAGGAGTATGGCTACAATTGCACACTCTGCAACTACAGCTGCGTAACCAAAGGAGACATGGACCGCCATTGTATTACCAAAAAGCATGTTCGTCGTGTGCAGGAGTCCGCAGGGAAGAAAGACGAGCAGGATCCCATCGAGGTCTCCGATCAGGTAGCCGAAGTGAGTTCTCAGGATTCAGATGGAGAGCCTGGACCAGACAGCGCTGGCTCTGAAGAAACCGACAAAGAAGACCATGAACATTCGGATGCCAGCCAAAAGAAGAGTAAATATGACTCTGTTAACGCCTGCATCCATTGTGATTTTGTTGCCCATTCGATCCCTTCCCTCCATAGCCATGTAAAGAGGAAGCACACCAAGGACTTTGAGTTTGTTTGTCTAGCGTGCAGCTATTACGCAGTAACAAGCAGGGAGATGTCTCGCCACTCCACCACCGACAAACACAAGCAGAAGAGCCAGAAGTACCAGGAGACTCAGAAGAGTGCTGATCAAAGCACACTGCAGCTTCCACCAGAAGAGGAAATGGCGCAAGATGGCGAAGCAGATGCAGACACTTCCGACGATCCCGTTTGTCCAGGAAAGGCCACAGAAAAGCCTGAGGAGAATTCTATGGAGGTGGCAGGTGATGAGCCCCTAAGGGCAGGTGATGAGCCTCAGATCCAAAGCGAGCCGAACCAGAATGAACCTGGACACGAGGAACACGCTCCGTCTGGTGACGAATCTTTGCCAGGCGACCAGACAATAACTTCTGTCTCCAACGAGACTCCCGCAGAGCTGCCGCACATCACTCCTCCGCCCATAGATGAGATCCCCCCGGAGGAAGCGGAGAACATGGAGTCCGCCCCCATCGACCAGGACGAGGAGATGGCAGACGCTAACGTAGAGGAGTCCGTCCCGGACACGCAGATGTCCAAGGCGCCGCCGTTCGACGCCTGCATCTTCTCCATCAAGGCGCTGATGGAGCAAGAGAGGGCCCAGGAAGATGGCGCCGGTCCAGAGGGAGAGGGCG
>OMLJ01011112.1:0-10707 GCA_900302595.1 Gadiculus argenteus | reverse complement strand
CTAAAGGGGTAGTTCGGGACATATTTGGACCTCATTTCCAAGTGAGCCAGTGTGTTATTTATCATTGGAGACCGTTTTCAACACTTTCATTTAGTCCTTCTAGTTGCAGAAAACGCTTGTGCTAGGCTAGCGCAAGTCGAGGGGATCTGCTAGCCTGCCAATAAAAACAGTTTTACCCACTCCACAGTACACCCAAGGCAAACCAATTATAACGCCAGACTGTCTATGTAAATGTCTGTGTTGATAGAATAATGTTAGAAATAAACTTACCATTGCATTACATTTAGTTTATAATCCCTGTATTTGGAAGCAGGCTATGGCAGCGGCGGACTGATATTAACCTGGAGTGTGCTTCTCTGTTTACCTTTACCAGAAAGTAGTCCCCCAAAATCTAATGTGATCATTGCGATACAAGGATAGTTTTATTTCTAATATTATTCTATCAACACAGACATTTACACCGATATTCGGGCATTATAATTGGTTTGACTCGGGTGTACTATGGAATGGGTAAAACTGTTTTTATTGGCAGGCTAGCAGATACCCTTGACTTGCGCTAACTTAGCATCAGCAATTTCTGCAACTAGAAGGACTGAATGAAAAGTGTTGCAAACGGTCTCCAATGATAAATAACACACTGGCTCACTTGGAAATGAGTTTCGAATTTTTCTTTTTTTAATTTTTTTTCTTTTTTCATTTTCTTGGCTAAAGGACATTGAACGTTCCTGTCTGGAAACTCCAGACGTCATTGCAGAGACTTCATCAGATAGTGATGGATCCACATCTGATAAAGACTATGCACCTCATAAAGCAGAAATCAGTGATGGATCCAGCACTGACGATGATTATACACCTCATCAACTCACTGCATCAACTTCCTCAACTTCCTCAAGGTATAAGGACAGTACAGAGAGTGTTGCACAACACATAGACTGTGCTGAAGATGGAGACGGGGCTGCTTCCAAGAGCACATCAGACACTGTAAACCCAAACCCCAAAGACATTTCCACCAACAAAAATTACTGTTATGTCTGCAATATCCCTCAGTCTAAGATTGCACGGCACCTTAAAAAACATGAAAAAGTAGAACCAGCTATTGCTGAGGCATTCATGTTTCCTCCACATTCAAAAGAGAGAAAGAGATTGCTCGAAAAGCTCCGTAACCGAGGGAATTACCAACACAACCAAACGGTTATGGAGAATCAGAGTGGACCTCTGAAAGTAAAAAGAAGACCGGGAAAAAAACAGCCACTAAACAAAAAAATGTATGTTCATTGTTTGTATTGCAAAGGTATGTTTGTACGTAAAGAACTGTGGCGCCACATGCGTAGATGCCCTTCAAAAACTGCAACAGACACCGAAGCAACTGGTCAGAGCAAAGTTCTTGCACTGGTTGATGTTGCAGAGGCAACATCTTCCAAAGCTATCTCTCCTGGTTTCTGGAAGGTCCTTGGGAACATGAAACAGGACGACATTGCATCTGTTGTCCGGAACGATTTTCTCATACTGCAACTCGGTCAGTCTTTTTACAATAAACACGGCAACGATCCAACAAAAAATGAATATATACGACAGAAGGTTCGAGAAATGGGGAGGCTCTTGTTGAGCCTGAGAAAAAATCATTCAATTTTTAGTTTTGAAGATGCTGCAAAACCAAACCATTTTTATAAAGTCATTGAGGCTGTGCGAGATGTTGCAGGCTTTCATGAAGACACGCATTCATATCACACTCCGAGTCTTGCTTTGAAATTAGGGCATTCCCTAAAAAAGATTGGGGATATTATGATCTGCAGGGGTATTGCAGCAGAAGATGACAAAATGATCAGCGCAGCTGAACGATTCCAAGCTCTCTGTACAAAAGAATGGACTGAGCTTGTCTCACACACCGCTCTTGCAACTTTGAACAAAGCAAAGTTCAACAAACCGTCAACAATACCATTTACTCAGGACGTGCAGCGGTTCCACCAGTACCTGGAACAAAAATCTGCTGACGCTGTAAAAAATTTAACAGAGAATGAGTCTCCACAGGCATATGCCGAACTTGCCAGGGTAACTCTTGCGCAAATAATTATATTCAACAGACGTCGTGCAGGAGAAGTGTCGAAAATGAAACTGGAGTCTTTCAAGAAAAGAGACAAGACTGAGCTCCATGAGGACATAGCTGTTGGTCTCACACCATTTGAACGAAAACTGACCAGGCACTTCAGCAGGGTAGAAATAATGGGAAAAAGAGGGAGAAAAGTTGCTCTTTTGATGAACCCTGAGGTTGTCACTGCAGCAACACTTCTTGCAAATAAAAGAGATGCATGCAATGTGCACAATGACAACCCCTTCCTATTTGGAAGGTCACAGTGTCCCTCCACAAGCTTCTACAGGGGGCAGGACTGTATCAGGATGTTTGCCAGTCAATGTGGAGCAAAGAATCCAGAATATCTAAGGTCAACGCATCTTCGTAAGCATGTAGCGACACTCTCCCAGATTCTCAACTTGAAGAACAATGAGCTGGACCAACTGGCAAATTTTTTAGGGCATGATATTCGAGTCCACAGAGACTTCTATAGACTCCCAGAGGCAACAATTGAAATGGCGAAAATCTCAAAGCTTTTGCTTGCCATGGAGAAGGGATCTCTAACGAAATTCCAAGGAAAATCTCTTGATGAGATTGAGATTGAAGGCGAGTACTTTTTATTTTTTATCTTTATTTTTAATAGCTTGTTACAGTTACATCATGCATTACAGGTAGTACAATACATTAAAGGAACAAGAAATTCAATAACAAGTCTGGAATGGAGAATTTTATAGAGAACACTTTGTGAAAGATGATAGTAGTATTATGATATTATTATTAATTAGTAAATAATACAATGTATGAAAATTATGTGTTCATCAACATGCTTTTCTTTAGATGAACTGGAACCGATTGATGGAGATGCTGAAGATGATGAGGACAATGATGGAGACAGTGACGATGATGGGGAAGATGATGGAGATGAAGTGGCAGAACCTGTCCTTGGACTGCAGGGTATGTAACATATGTATTCTTCGAAAATGCAGTGAAGGGTTCAGTGTCTAACATTGGAGTACACATTCTATGTGAATTCCACATTTGTGGCTTTATTATTGCTTTATATAAAAGGGAGCTACATCTCAATATATTGTAAGAGTTCAATGCTTCTATGAACCACAGCCTCAATAATGAATGTAGTTAATTGACCTCTTGATGAAAACTCCAATTTATCTTTGTAAAGGTCTGTCTGTGTCTGCTGTCTGTGCCCTGTCTGTCTGTCTGCCTGTGTCTCTGCTGTGTCTCTGTCTGTATCCTGTCTGTCTCTCTGCTGTCTGTGTCTTGTCTGTGTCCTGTCTGTATGTCTGTCTGTCTCTCTCTGTCTGTGCCCTGTCTCTCTGTCTGTCTGTGTTCTGTCTGTCTCTCTGCTGTCAGTTTCCTGTTGTCAGTCTGTCTGCATTAGAAAACATGGCTGTGTGTGGAGTGGTGCTGAAATCTTATGCATTGTGTCATTTCTTTAGCAATTGTCAAGTAGCGTAACTTACAACTTGATTCACAAATTGCAAATGGGGAATCTGACTTGGCTGCAGCTTAAAAAAATTGAGTCAAAAGGTCATCTGTAAAGCTTTCAATTAATAAATGTGCCTTTTCAAAAGTGAAGATAACTTAACTGCTGTAATAATTCATATTATGGCAAGCACTACTCAATTAAGTTGTAGTAGTAGTTATGGTATCCCTGATGTCCAAAATTTGACAGATACTGTATGTATGTATAGCAGAGCCACCAGGATGACCCTATTTATTTATTTATGAGTATTTTATTATCCACCTTGTATATTGTGAACCGGTGTAACAAGTGAATGTCTGCAGTGTGGAATCAATAAAGTCAATCTTATCTTATCTGAACAAATATGCATGTCAGGATCATGCTTAAATCGCAAAACTAAAATCACATCCTGAAAACATTTAGACTCCATTACTTTTGTCATCATTACTTTGATTGATGACACAGGCCTGTTTTGCTTTCTCTTGAAAATGTAGGGATGGAGAATCCTGAGGAGATCACCAGCTCAGAAGGTAATGTGTGGGAATACCACAGATTTTTCTTTATTTTTATTTCATTGGAGGTACTACTAAAGAATTGGTTTGGAGTTTTATTCTTACAAAAGGTATTTTTTGTTTCTGTAGAAAAAACGAATCAGCTGAAAAATCAGAGTGAGGTCACCGGCTCTAATGGTAGGTCTCCAGTCATTCATAACTTTTATTTTGTACTTCAAATGTTGTACTACTGTCAGTCTTAGTTTCAGGTAGGGCCTGAATGTCATGTGCTTTGGCTTAATTTGAAGGCCTATGCACACAGCCATCTACTTATCAATATCACTTTGGGTATCATGGTTAATTGGTTTTGTTGTCAAAGATGAAAAGATTTGTGTTATTTTATGTTTTTTGGATATAATTGTATCACTGGAGATACTTAAATTTATTTTTAGATGTTTTAGTTTTAGACATTGAGTGATAAAATGTGCCTCTACAATGTATATGATTCAAAATAAAAGTTACATTATTGCATAGCTTTTCAAAATAAAAGTTCAGATTCCTGATGCTCAGAAATTTTGAGGAATCGATTTCAACATTTGTTCTTCTTCACCAGGAAAAAGAAAACGTATGCATTCAGCCCAGGAGGAGGCCAGCAACCGCAAAGGTAAATATTATTATCATCATTATTATTATTATTATTATGCTGCTGCCATGGATTGATTTTCTTTTTAGGTAGTGTAACATTAAAAGTTATGTTGATGCTACTTAAAACCTGTAGAGACTAAGATTTGAACAGCAAATCTTTTTTTGTGGTGTAGGTTTCAGATTGTCAAAACATCAACTGTAGTGCACATGCCGTTGGTGTCAAGCTGCCATTACTGTTCTTGATATGTCAGTCCTAAAGATAGGATTTGATAAACATATCTGATTTGTCTGCACTCTGAGCAAAGCCTAACTGTCTTTGTGTTCAGAGTTTTAGTAAAAAGAAAAAAAGTTGTCATTGACCCAGGATGAGTCTTAAGAGTTCTAAAGGTATAATGTGTGATTTTAGGGTGGGGGTCATGTTGAGGATGTAGGTAGGTATAACGGGGGATAAAGGTCTTATCGAATTTCAGGTTTATTTGTTATATGCAGGTGTCTGTCACCATGCTGTCTCCTGTCCACGATCATCTCTTTAGTTTTGCTGATGTTCAGAGAGAGGTTGTTGATCTAACACCAGCTGGTTAGCATAGAATGTGTTGAGTTCATCCAGGAGCAATGCGGTGTGCTGACCAATGTCTCTATTTCTCCTTTTGTAGTCTGATGCACCATAGTCCGCTCCACATGGAGTCAGAGCTGTTGTAGTCCGACTCCACTTTGTCCCTGTATATCTCGTTGTTCGTGCCTTAAACTTAGCACAAATCTCCTAACTGATCCAGGGTTTCTGGTTTGGGTAGGTGCAGATAGGAGCTGTAGGGACCACATCACCAGTGCACTTAGAGTCTGTAGTAGGCTACATATGTGGATATTCATTGATGTTGCAGTGGTCTGATTTTCAAGATAGGATGGGTAGGGGTTTGTAGCTGTCTCTGAATCAGGTGTAGCAGTAATCCAGAGTCTGCTCACCCCCAGTGGGAAAAGTGATGTGTTGGTTGTATTTTTGGGAGAACCTTTTTCATGTTGGCTCTGAAGTCTCCCAAAACAATAAATGCAGCCTCAGGTGAGAGTTCCATTTATACACATCTACAGCTCCTCCAGGGCTAGAGTCTTATCAGCCTATGTAAATGAATATTGTCTTTTATGTGTTGTAACTTTGGGGATACTGTGAAGAAGACCATTTACTCTGTTAGCTAAGTGAGCGATCTTTTATAGTTTGTTCTTTTTGACACTTGTAAGCATGTTGCAAAACACATAGCACCATACAGAGGGACTGGCTGTTCACTTCCACAATGATTTTTTATCTTATAGTGTCTACTTCTCGTAAGATACAGCTTATTCAGTCTGTATACTGTAAATATTATAATTTGGCTTTGAAAATTAAACAACTTTTCCACAAATGGTTTGTAGTGTGTACAAGCTATTCTCAAAAGAGCATTTCTTGTTTTCTGCAGGAAAAACAAAACTGTTGAAAACCCAGGAGGTCACCAGCTCCCAAGGTAAAAGCTGCTTTTCCTACATTTACAACAGTGCAGTAGCACAGTTGAGGTGATGACCCAAGAAATTAATTAAACTAAATTGAATTAGGTTTAATATACTTCATCTTATATCCTCTGGAAAGACCCTATCTGTGTGGTTTCCCAAGGCATGCTGGTTGTGTTGCGTTGATGGTGTTTGTTCAGTTTAGATTTTAGTTGTGTCTTTTGAGTCGTCCATTCGTGTCGGTCAGCTGTCTTCATATACCACTGTAATTGAATAACACTTTATTCTATTACAGTGGTGAACATTACATTTGTATAGAACATAAAAACAAAGTCAACTATTTAGCTGTATTGGATATCTTCACAATCTAAGCAAGAAAAATATGTTCTTGTGATTGGCAGTGTCAAGAAGATATGTGAAAAAGCCATGGAGTGAAAGTGAAGTCAAAGCAGTCACAAAATACTTCAGAACTCATATTTCTAAGGGACAGCTTGCATCCAAACTGGAGTGTGAGCAGTGCAGGCTTGCAGAGGATCCTGTTTTGCAGCATAGAACTGTTCAAAATATCAGGGATTTTGTGAGGAACAGGGGGCTTAAAAATAAGCAGGTCGCATAGAGCCCTTTTTTTTTTCTTTTTTTTTTACGTTTATGTTTTGAGCAGTACTTTTGAGCAGTACTAGAAATACTAGTAGATATTGCCCAATTTTTGTTGTTGTTATTGACTGACTAATATTGTGCTCTTTTATTATATTAATTATTTTACTCTGAACCTTTTTTGCACTTGAATTCTATGCATACATGTTATGTTAAGCTTTTATAGAACGTCAAAAAGCCATGGCGTGAAAGTGAAGTCAAAGCAGTCACAAAATACTTCGGAACTCATATTTCTAAAGGACACCTTGCATCCAAACTGGAGTGTGAGCAGTGCAGGCTTGCAGAGGATCCTGTTTTGCAGCGTAGAACTGTTCAAAATATCAGGGATTTTGTGAGGAACAGGGGGCTTAAAAATAAGCAGGTCACGTAGAGCCCCTTTTTTTTTACGTTTGTTTTGAGCAGTACTAGCAATACTAGTAGTTATTGCCCAATTTTTGTTGTTGTTATTGACTGACTATTGTGCTCTTTTATTATATCAGCAATTATTTTACTCTGAACCTTTTTTGCACTTGAATTCTATGCATATGTGTTATGTTAAACTTTTATAGAACGTTTTATAAAGATTCAAAGTCTCATTATAATAAAGTGTTTTTCATTGAAAGAAATTGTGATCTAACATTTCATTTATTTTCCTCTAGTTGCTGACACAATTTCAATAAGAACCCTTGAAAAGGTGAATGTAAAACAAGAGAAATTCGAGCAGAAGTTCAAGCTGCTGAGCATGTCAGCCACTCGTTTAATAAACGCCCATTTTATCCCTTTTAAAATAAATCAATTTCTCATATTACTGAGGTTGTCATTGTTTACAGATGTTAACTAGAGAGGTTGAACTCAGCAAAATCATACTGTAGAACTAAAACTTGCCCACCAATTAGTGCTCTGTTCCATTGATCAAGGCTGAGCTAGTTTTCTATGGATTTTTGTGTATAGGTAATGTTTAGTTGTACCAGGTTGATCCTCACAACTAAGGGTTTAATAGGCTTCAGACTCATCAGTTCAATCAGAAGTTTATTGCCAAGTAGGTTTGCACAATTTGACTTGGTGTAGTTAGTGCAGAATAAACATTAAGTAAAAAATATAGGAAGATAAAAAAACAAGTATTAAAATCTAAACAATATAAACATATATACAAAATCTTCTACAACGAAGGAGCTGTAGTGCAAACTGAGGCGCAAGTATATGACATGTAACAGTGAGAGTTTACAATGTATTCACAGAATTCTATAAATGTGCAGATATACAACAGGCTGAAGTGGTCACAAATAAATAAAGACTGTTAATGTTATGCAGAAAGTCTGAAGATGCTACGTTAATGTAGCATGTCGATCTGGATGGGGAGAGGGAGAGAGTCAGTGTCAGAGGGGGCTCCAGAACTTGTTGATAAGGCTAATAGTGGATTGGAAGAAACTGTTTTTGTGGTGAGAGCTTTCGGTCCTGATGGACCGCAGCCTCCTGCCAGCGGTGAGTGTCTCAAAGAGTCTGTAACCGGGGTGGGAGGGGTCAGCCATAATCTTACTTTCACGCTTTATGGTCCTAGAGTTGTACAGGTCCTGGAGGGATGGAAGATTGCAGCTGATCACTTTCTCAGCAGATCAAATGATACGCTGCAGTCTGCCCTTGTCCTTGGTAGTGGCAGCAGCGAACCAGATGGTGATAGAAGAGGTGAGGATGGACTTGATGATGGCAGTGTAGAAGTGCGCCATCATTGTCTTTGGCAGGTTTATTTTCTTCAGCTGCCGCAGGAAGTACATCCTCTGCTGGGCTTTCTTGATGAGGTCCTGGGAGATGGTAGTTCCCGGGAAGCGAAAAGACTCCACTGCGTCGATTGTGGAGTCACAGAGGGTGATGGAGGCAGGTGCTGATGGTCTGTGAGTCTGAGACATTTTTCCCCAGCTTCACGTGCTGCTTCCTGTCAGAAAGGAAGTCTGTGATCCACCTGTTACTAGCTACTGTTGAACTCCTGAGCTACATAGCTCACCACTACTGCCACTCGACACTTTATGGAAAAACATGTTTACATCTCCCTACATTTCAGTTACATTTTATATTTATACCTAGATTTATATTATACATATTATATATTTATATCACATTACATTTTACCTCCACACCTTATTATTATTATTACTGTTATTGTTGTTCTACTTACTTTTATTTCTATTTATATATTTAAGTCTTTATTGCACTATTGGAGGAGCCCAAGACTTAAGAATTTCATTGCCAGCGACTGCTCTGTCATTGTTGTGCATATGACAATAAAAACATCTTGAATCTTGAATCTTGAATCTTGAATCAATGTCAATAGTCAATAGTGTCAGTGTTGTGGTTCTGATGTATGGGTGTGCTTGTTCCAGCTGCTGGTGGTGCCGGCGTTTTTGGGCATGGCGCTGCTGCACCGCCAGTCGGACGACGGCTGGCAGCGTCTGACGGCACTGGTCTATGGCCTGGGCCTCATCGCCCTCTTCCTCGTCTCCTCTGTCTTCCACATCATCTCCTGGAAGAAAAGCCACATGAGGTGAGAGAACGGCTCACAGGGCTGATGGTTGGGTGGGTGATGGTTAGGTTGAGGAGAAAGCCATTTTCCATGACAATCCGTCATTTTGTTCATCATGTTGGAATTACGCTGGCACCCCTGCCTTTGGCATTAATAGGAAATTTCTCATTTTAGCTTATTTTATTCTCGTACCACAGTGCAAATAATCTGAAAACATGGGAAGGTTAACGTAGGTAATGTTTTTTTGGCAGTTATAAAATAGTATTTTTTTTTATTAATTTTAATTTTTGTGGCAGTTTTTATAAATGTAAATAGTCAAAGACATCACCATTGCATATTGTTGAAACTAAAATATATTTGTACATGTGTGTGTAGGTCTGTGGAACACTGCTTCCACATGTGTGACAGAGTTGTGATCTACTTCTTCATCGCTGCCTCCTACACCCCCTGGTGAGTCTCTTGCTGTAGGACTACAACATAGAACTACGACATGGGACTACAACCATAAGATAAGACTACATCATAGTAGTACAATATAAGACTACACATAGTATGACAACATAGAACTGCAACCACAGAACACGACTAGAACCAGAATAAATAAAGAATTACCTCATCGAAGAACAGGGTCATTGCATAGCATCCGAGGCTTATTCCTCTGTTATTTTTAGTGCAGGCATCGAAGGTTAACCTGGTCTTTGTCTCGTGTTCAGGTTGAACCTCAGGGAGCTGGGTCCGCTTGCCGCTCACATGCGCTGGTTCGTTTGGTTCATGGCCGCCGCAGGGAGCGTCTACGTGTTCAACTTCCACGAGAGGTGAGGACCCCCTGACCTAGCGTACCGTTAGCACTGACCCAAGGATCATGCTCGCATTGAGCTGGAGCAGCATGGAAACATCAACATGAAAGCTCGTCAGATTCAGGGGTCGGGCAAATAATATTGGTCAAATGTCTATGGGAAATAACATGTTTTTTTTATTTTTATTTGAATGATCGTACATAACAAACTCTGTAGGTAGTGAAGAAGGAAAAGCTGCGTCACATATTGAAGTACACACTTTTTCCATCTAGTTTCAACTGGGTTTTTCGATTTTCGGTGCTGTTAAAGTAGTATTTTGACTGAGGGAACCGGGAGCCTTCACAGGTCGATTGGTTTATTGACTTGTACGGTACAAATACAATTTTGTGTGTATAGGTATAAGCTGGTAGAGCTGGCCTTCTATCTCACCATGGGCTTCCTCCCGGCATCTGCTGTCACCTCCATGGTAAGACCTGTTCCTTCCACCTCTTCCTCATGCTTGTTTCAGGTCATTGGGGCACCACTCTTCAACCAGAAGTTCACGGGCCTCTGATAGGGATTGACTAATATGGATTTTTTTTAGGAGCGATACCCATACAGAC
>OMLJ01011071.1:2965-14257 GCA_900302595.1 Gadiculus argenteus | reverse complement strand
GAAATTACATCCCCACACTACAATATGTGTACCAGAGGGACACACACACACACACACACACACACACACACACACACACACACACACACACACACACACACACACACACACACACACACACACACACACACACACACACACACACACACACTAACTCAATGCAGACGGCTCATAGCCGTGCTTTCCCACGCTCGGGAAACCATGTACAAACAGTCCATGTACCAGAGCCAGGTGTGTGTCGTAGTGGTCATACAATATATGGATTGAATGCATTTAAGCACAACCCTGGGAGCAATTACCATGTTTCGACAAAGCCTGCTAACACTCACATTTTGAATTATGAAAACAGCCCCTAAAAGGATCCATGAAGTGATTCAAGTCAATATATTGGTTAGTGATGCACCGATACATCGGCAGGCTATCGGTATCGGCCGATATGGGCATTTTTTGCTGCCATCGGTCATCTGCGAAACGGCCGATAAATGTGGCCGATAGTTTCAAATTTGCTGACCATGACTAAAGCGCTGATAAGCGTCGCCAACGACCAACCTATTCTAAGAGTGCAGATCTGAAAACGGTCAATAGGGGGCAGCAGAGACCACGCCATGCACAACTTTTTTTTTCAAATCAAAGAGAAAGAGAAAACGATGTCGGTGGTGTGGGAGTATTTTACAGTGTCGGAGGAAAATAGCTGGTTTGCCCAGTGCAAAACATGCTAGGCACACATTTCGAGAGGTGGTACATTGTGCAAAAACTTCAACACATCGAATCTCATCTGCCGCTATATTCACCGCCACGAGACGCAGCTGTAATAGACGCGGCCGTGGAGAGAAGCGAGAGCCGTGGTTTAATGCACTAAACGAAGACGTTGAAAGATGGTGGATCTACGAGAAAGACGCAAAGGAACTGCCCTTACGAGGCTTTAGTCGGGATAAAAAACTAGTGGTCAGCAAAATAAAGAATATGCTGGTGTTTTTGCACTTAACGCGTCAATAGTTACTCGCGTTTGAAGCGTACACTCAGATATGAACTAATTCTTGTATGCAGGCGTCTTCATTCATAAAAAAAAACATTTGGGAGTATGCAAATGATTCTAAAGACGTCTAGTCTCCGTGCGCAGCCCCACCTTCTCCTGTGAGCCAAGAAAGCCTGCAAGACGAACAGGAGGTTTTACCCCCTAGGTTTTATACAGACAACTTGAGATAAGACGGTGAAATCGCGACCAAACCGGCTTGGCAGTGTAAAAAGGGAGAATACTGAGAATACTCAATACATCATTAGACCATAAAAATAATGGCAATAAAAATATCGGTATCGGCCAGTCAAATTTGAAATATCGGTATCGTATCAGCCCAGAATTTCTATATCGGTGCATCACTAATATTGGTATGACTTCACATTCTCCGTATTTAAGTTAATTAACACAATTGCACCGTTTGTGTGTTTGTGTTTTTACTGTATGTAAATATAACATATCCTGTTTGTCTTTATGTTGGTAGATCTCCCTGCTTCCAACAGCCATCAGCATCTCCACGAAACACATGACGTCAAGCGACCTCATGTTAATTAAATCTGCAGTGGGTATGAGAGATTCTCACATAGCGATCATGCAGCTAATTTAAAGCAATTAACCATGTGACAATCTCACAGAGCCATCCATCAGACTGGATTATGGGGTCCAAAGAGAAATCTCTAAAGTCACCACCAAACAGGTGTTATATTGACGTGTATTTAGGAGAACACCGTTCCTGTGCAGCGTACAGGCAACCGTTTGCGTGTGACCTGCATCCCCTGTATGTTCATGTGTATATTGATTGTCGTCTGACACATACACGTGGTGCAGTCGAAAGAGCACTCGTGTAGTGTGTGTGCGTCTGTGGGAGCTGAACACCTCAGGGGCACGAAAAGACAAATCTTAACGTGGATGTTAAGGATGGATGATCCTGACGATGCTCAAGCCTAATCAAAGACAAAGCGCCATTGCTTAACGGTTATGTCAGGATACTGTTCACCACTGGACTGTTTTTTTTTTATTCCAGGAGCTCAGGATGCAGCAAAGCCTAGCTGGCAACTACGTAAAGGGTTTAATTTAGAAATCCCATGATTCTTGTGTACAGCAAGTGGAACCACAGGCGATGATCCTTGTGGCCTGTCACCGTGGTTGGATGGGGGGGGGGGCAGCTGAGACAAAGACCAGGGCTCAAGTCATGACCGCTGCACAGAGGATGGACAGCATCACCTCCACGTGCCCCAAAGTGGGACTGACACCACATCTTTGATCTGCACACCAAAACACACTTGTGAATTGTTGAGGGTAAACACCTTCAGCAACACACATGCGCAGACACAACATCACTGCGTGTGTGTGTGTGCTCATGGACAGAGGAAAGGAGAAACAAAGGTTCAAAATATATTGGTTTAATCAACAGTGGCTCGCCTCACGTGGCACAAGACTAGAATAGCACCTGCTTGAGGAGCTTTGATCAGTGTTCCTGTTTCGCATATTACAACTAGTATATAAACAACCAAAAACTGACAGGCAGTCAACAGCATAAAGGTCAAACGCCTGACCAAACTAGTTTACCAGCAAGGGTGCTGGCCCAGCGTCCCAACTTTACAACCATTAACACATGAACATGGGATCTTAAACTGCTCCTTTAAATTGCAATTCTGTAAGGAGGCAGCCTCCTTACAGATTACATTTAAACGGTGGCCTCCAGTTTAAATGTAACGCATTTCAACACATGTACAACAGCTGGAATGAAGTAGTGTTGTTCATCCGAGTACGACTCACACCTGTACTCGCTGTACCCCAAATGTTCCCTCAGACAGAGACAAAGTCTCCATCCCTGAAGCCCCAAGACGTGTTTTCCCAAAAACAAACCACTTCCAGGTGGACAAACAGCCCTTGAAAACACCGCCCCGGGCTGCCCCGAGCACAGCAGGAGCACACGTTACTGTTGCAAAACCAATGTTCAGTGTGTGAGTGTATGTGCGTGTGTGAGTGCGTGTGTGTGGTGACGGCCAGTCATTTGTGAAGGAGTTTTGGGAACACAAAACCGAGTTGTATTAAAATAAATAACAGTGGCCAGCAGCACAATGCAGACTAACAGCGCCCAACAAAAGCTGTTGAGGCAGACTCATTTATGGGAGGGTTCAATGGGTGACTTTGACGGGCAGACACATACAGGAAGCATACACTTCATGTTTATCCACACCTACTATACAAGTGAAAGCAGGCACAGCTCCACAGCACTCACACAGTAGGTGAGAATGCAATTGTGTTCACCGTGTGATTGAGCATGGACAATAGAGGGCCACTGTGCATGCCTCACCAACAGCACAGCAGTGTGTCAGTAAGTGTGTGAATGAATGAATCTACATCATCACCGTTCTCTACTTTGTGACATTCGAAAAAACTGTCAACAGCACATTATTGTCCTATTAACATAGAAGATGCTGAAGGTAATATTTACGAACTATATTTTTGGATTATGCGTTTTTAAATACCGTAATCATCACAACACTGTTCTGGTTGACTGCACCTGCCTGTGTTTGAGACCATTGGTCAACTTGTGCTCACATACAACATTATGATACAGATCCACCACAGATGGGTAGGGAGTGTGTGGTGGTTGGAAAAGCGTAAGGAGGGGGCATTCTCTCTCTCTCTCTCTCTCTCTCTCTCTCTCTCTCTCTCTCTCTCTCTCTCTCAGCATGAGATGAAGTAAGCAGGTCCTTCATCTAATGGGTGATAAGCCAACAAAACAAACAGCCAGCTAACAGGCCGATACACACAGACAGCTAACAGGCCGATACACACAGACAGCTAACAGGCCGATACACACAGACAGCTAACAGGACGATACACACAGCCAGCTAACAGGACGATACACACAGCCAGCTAACAGGCCGATACACACAGACAGCTAACAGGCCGATACACACAGACAGCCAACAGGACGATACACACAGACAGCCAACAGGACGATACACACAGACAGCTAAGAGGACGATACACACAGACAGCTAACAGGCCGATACACACAGACAGCTAACAGGACGATACACACAGCCAGCTAACAGGCCGATACACACAGCCAGCTAACAGGCCGATACACACAGACAGCTAACAGGCCGATACACACAGACAGCTAACAGAGATGCAAGGTATTTGCACAAATTACATTTCAAATAATTATATCCTTATATGGGGTGACCACTTGAAAATGTGCACCTTTTAGTACGGCTTGTCAAAATCAACAAAAATGCGATGAGGTGGCAGGGAATTATCGAGTTGTGTCACTGAGCCACTAGATTGGTGCAGATGGAATGGGAGATGGGTGACCTGTGATTTAACTGCTGAACTACACTTATACCATTACAAAAGGCGGTAACACTCATCAGGTCAAACAAACATCATTTTCACAAATATTTGTGCTGCCGTAAATGCTCTAATACTGGCCCGTATTCCATTAGCGGCCGGTCTCTAACATTGGCCGGGGATATTATTAGAACAAATGTTTTTAAATGTCTAATTGAATGCAAAAATATACAGATGAGACTGTTTAGCTCATTAGAAAGCTACCAGAGCACTTCAAATATCGCTAAAACATTACGAATCAAAATGTAAGAGACCTGCCCTCCTGAAGGAATATGGAAAAATATATATTTTAGAAATACCAAATAACAAAATGAGAAATATATTAGGCGGTTGGATTGTTCAAAGTCAAAAGCTCCCGCAAACTTGGGATCTGGGCAGGCCTCAACATGCTTGTGACAGTAACATGTAAGTACCACAGGGGGGCGATGTCTGCTAACGAATCCGCTCTCGCACTCGCTTGACAGACACAAAATCTTGTTTTTATTAATTCTACTGGTAGTCCATTTTCCTCAAATAGAAACAGAGACCTGTCTCTAATATTGGCCTCCAATAAAGACCTGGGCCGCGATGCGCTTGAGTCAACCGGGCCTATATTAGAGCATATACGGTATCATACATTTCATCATCAGTCAATCAATTCATCAAATAAAAGCACAAATGCAGAACACTCATGCACCTAGACATATCAGTGAAGAGATGGACAGTTACTGAAGCAGTGTGATTTTGTTGTGCTAGATTGTTAACATTGTTAACTAGTAGGGCAGTAAATACAACTGATTTATCTAATAATGTAATGAGCTTAAAAACTTGTCAGAAACGTCATCAAAACACAAAGCAACCGCCATCGTATTTGTTGACAAAGCTGGCGATTTTGTTACTAGTAGGCTATGACATAGCCTACTTGGTTTGAGAGCAGTATTGTTGGTGATTAACAGGCACAGTAGAGCATATTGATGAGACGTGTGTAGTCATCACTGATCTGTTACTCTAATACAGGCATGTTGGGTTTATATTCTTTTGTATTCATCTAATGTAATTTATTTTTTATTTTGTATGACATGTATGACATTTTTAGTGACATTTTGTAGACATTTATTTTACTGAAAAGAGTACATGTAATGTAAATATGTTGGTGTCACACTCATTGTGTGAATGTACACAAAATGTGGTTAGAGCACATTGGTGAGAGATGTGTGTAGTTGTCACTATTCTACTGTTACTCTAATACAGATGCAGGCTGATGAGAATATATATATACACTGTCATCTACTACTGTACTGTCTTCACTAATACACAGAGTGAACCCTGCTACATTACAACGATTTAAAGTGAGGCAGCCCCCTCTTCTGGCAGGAAAAAGCTAGTGAATAAAACGCATTGTGCCGTGTTCCAATACCCGTACTATCCATACTCAAACTACTTAGTTTGAGTATGTAGGGCGTTCCAATTCAAATTGGGGGAAAAGAAGTGTACTTAAAGAACCCGGATGGTGTACTCAAAACGGTCAAACTGTGAAGTGTGGATCGATGCACACTTCTCATACTCAACGGCCGCCATCTTAGCCACGTAGCGGAAGAGGCGGAGCCAGGTTGAGAACAACGTCAGTGCATTTTCCACATAGCCTGCATTAATTTACTTTTTATAGCTTTTTATAACTATTATGCGCAAAGAGTTCACCGTTCAGAGCGGGATGTTTATTGTGGGGGGAGGAGCCACGGCGGCAGTCGCGTTCGTCACTTCCGGTTAGTGCACCGCGGAGTATTCGATTTGGAACACACAGATATCTGAAACTCAGCGTATTCAGTGAGTATGGATAGTGTGCTACGGTTGAGTGTACTCAAGAAAGTACGGGTATTGGAACACAGCACAAGTGTCAAGTATTCAATTATTACAGTTGTCAATACATTTCTATGGAGTGTTGAATTCACTAGCTTTTTCCTTATACTTGGGAGTTTTGATGAGGACTGATTTACTTTTCCTGAAACACGGAAGTGGCGTCGGCACAGCGGTAGCGTTAGCAGCAGACATTTGAAGCTGATTATTGTGTTATTGCTGTGTTATTGTGTTATTGTTAATAAACTCCTGCTGTACTTGGAGACTTTCCTATGCGGTGAATTTTACTCCGAACCATCACTTTAATTCTTATATGTCGCAATGTAGTTTGATTCCTAAAGTCCTCACCTGCTCATATCAATAATCTATTTAGGCAGTCTAGTTAGAATCAGAATAGACAGTCTACAGTCTAAATAGATTAGACCAGGAATCAGATTGAATTATAGAGAAACCTTTATATGTTCCTTATCCTATACAGCCATTCATTTGCATGTAAAACGTGCTTGTGTAAGAATCTCACCTCTTCTATCATAGTGTCCATGGCTGCAGATATCTCAGCCTCAGTGGAGTCGCTGGCCACCATGTTCCTCAGTCTTAGACAGTATTCCCTCAGCTGAAAGGGGGCATAACAACAGTCAGAGATGGTGAAACCATCTCAACTCAGCTGAAACCCTGACCTTGGGGTCTTGTCTGAGCTTCCGGTCATGCGGTTAAGGAATGCTGTGCGTGGACCGACCTTGTTGTTGAGGATGTCGTTCATTCTACGCGAGGCCTCGGAAGTGTGAGACTCTGGGAAGCACTTCTTTGGAACAACGCCGTATTTCTCTGTAACCGCATCAGCACAAAGCAAGGCTTTAGGTCAAGCATCTCATTACCTTTTTTTAGCAATTGTGCTAAACATGCAAACCTCGATGGCCTCGAAGTAGCTGATGCGTGATTGAGTGTCGACTACGTCTAAGACCACTTTCCCTGACTTTTTTTTCCATGACTTCAAACAATATGTGGTCCTGTGCTGCCCGGCAACTACCACGAGGAAGTGAGAACTAACCAATGAGGTTAACCAGCATGTCCCACTGGCCTCCGTCATTGGTTGGATTGGAGAGCAGGAACTGGACCAAACGGCCATCCACAGGCTCTTTCCTCTGGGCGGTCTCCACACAGGCCTGGAGGAAGTAGTAGCAGCGCTCCACCTGCGGGAAAGAGAAGGCTGTGGATGGAGAACTGGTAACCACGGGACAAGCAGACCTGTGGCAGTGCAACCTGTTCCTAAAGCACTCTTCTCAGGACCATCATGTGAATGAATGAATGAATGAATTAATGAAAACATGCCTTTTATTGTCATTATACTGTGCATAGTAAAATGAGATTGAAAGCATCTTCTTCTCAGTACACATACTGTAAAAATACAAATCGAATAATTTACAAAAGTAATAATAAATAGTACAGCAAGGGGGGGGTGGTAAAGTAAAGTGGGGTAAAGTAAAGTGCACGAGGTCAGTGCATTTGTGAGTTCAGGGTGGTAATGGCTTTTGGGAAAAAACTATACAAGAGACAGCATGATTTGAGGCACCTCTCAAAACAAAACATGTGAAAGAGGAAGTGTCAGAGAGGGGGTAAGTGTGACAAAGGTTGTGGACAGCTCTCAACAACAGAACACAGTGGTGGTTTTGAGGCGTATAATGGCCTTTCAGTAGTACTTCTCTGTGCAAGCACTCATTGAGCTTAACCAAGGCGTGCATGCATACACACACACAAAAACACAAGGATACAGGCACTCTACACTCTGATGAATAATACTGATTTGCATTGAGTTTAAACTATGTTATTCCTGATGAGGCAAGATTGTACACATTTCAGTTTACTTTTGTAATGAAGATAATACGTGCAAAAACCACTTGGTTTTAAGTTATTATTTTGCTGTCTCATTTATATGGCATTTCACAGGCATGATTAGCTACAATGCTAGCTGCAGCTTGCCTGATCTTGTTGGGCCAACAAAGAGAGGTAAGGGCCAGCATATCATTTTTTGTATACGAGTACAAAGTACATTATTGAAAAATCGATTAATCATCATTGACTACAAATATGTCGAGGTAATTTGAAGCTACAAGCTGGTTGAAATGGTACATACTGTGCCTTTCAAGTGCGGTAACAAAGTGTTAGCATGTGGCCTCACCTTGTCCCAGAAAAAGAGGTAGGACTGACTGAACTCAAACTCCTCAATGTTGAACTTCTTCATGAAGGGAAGTCTCATGACGTTAAGGCACGAGAAGATCCAACATCTCCCTGGAAATGACAGAAGAACAAATGAGACTTGTTTTTCAGCAAGGTGCCTGGGAAGAAGCAGGATGCCCCATAGCAGTTTACAGCTTAGGCGATTGCCTAAGCAACACAACAATCTGAATCAGAAACCCTGAGTACTGTATTCGATCAGTGTTGAACAGAAACAATCTAAATAATGCTATAAAAAGAACATCAAGCACAACAAACAGTAAAATAATGAACACTATAGTAAGGGTAGTAACACATTTTTTCATAATGAAGAGCCTCCCATTGTATTAAATCCCAGAGTATTAAATCTATGTGCTTAACAGTGAACAGTGTGTATGACTCCAATTACTAGATGTTTGGTTAGACTCTGTAAACGGGCTGTGGAAGGTGGGGGCTCCCCATCTTATCCACAGCAACAGGCTCAAAAAACACCTTGTTGAGTTTAGAGCACAGGGAATATCTTGGATTGCATACATGTTTTAATCTGAGCATAGAAACATGTCCTACCAGAGTTCTTCTGGTTGGTGACGGGCTTCCCCTCTGTGGGGATGGTGTGCTGGAAGATGTGCACAGTGTCCTGGACTGTCTGCCGGTGCAGACACACCTCTAGCGGGTCAATGCAGGTAGAAACATTCTGTGCTAGCAGATAGCGTGGCTCGGCACGCAGTCTCTTGACAAAGGCGGCAACCTTATCTTGACTCAAACCTTGATGGGACCAGAGTTACCGGGGAACAAGACAGCAAAAGGGAAAAATACAATAATTAGATTGCAGCTTGTTGGGAGTGACATAATTCAGTTCAGTGTCATATTAGATTCATCACAGTGATAAATTTCATGTAGTTTCAAGACTTCCTCTACTCGGAGGAGGGCGACTGACTGAAGTCGATTGTCATAATTTAGCCTGTACTGGCCCGTACATGATAAATGGGTTTTTACAAGCATTCAGACAGACATCAGTAATATCTTGCATATGGCAAGCCATTGTACTACATTGGCAGCCAGGGCAATGGAAGGTATTCTATGGATTGTGGCCAGGCAGCGTTGATATAGCTCATCATATAGGCCTCACCCCACCAACATTTGTCATTTGCATTTTCTCTTCGATCCTGCCAGGCTTGAAGTAAAAAGCCAATAAAATAAAATAAAAACAATCTCATTTTAATCCAGGAAACCTTTCAAATATCTCTCTCTAGAAATAATGATCAGATTTCCGGACATTACAATTAGTGCATCATAAAAACAAGCCGGTGATGTTTATCCGGCAGCCGTTTTTTTTTAGAACTTTGAAATAGCACATTTACGAGATTGTGTATTTGGTGGAATATTATTAATGATTACCGTTGTCAACAAACAAGATTTGCTAAGAGTTTGGGGTGCTTGCACTAGTGGAGGAGAAGGAATGTCCCGCAATGGCAGCCGGAGTAAGGTTTTCAGCCAACTCAAAGTCACTGCAAGGTGATGCGTTTTGCGTTTAACCGATCCACAACGTTGAGGTTAAGTATTGACGTTACAATAAATTAATTTACCAGAAACGGCTTCTGGTAACGACACTTCCTCTTATCTTTGGCTTTACTGAAATGTATCCACGCCTTTGACCGCTTTGCACGGTCAGCCATCTATCAAGTGAATTTGATTAATTTAATGACGATCTGTCGTCCATTCAATTTAATCCATAGGTTCTCAAAGTGCGGCCTGGGGGCCAATGGCCGCCCGCAGAAACATTTCTGGCGGCCCTCAAGAACACAACTGTAAAACTGTTAAAACTGTAGATTTTATGTGCATTTCAATGTTTCTCAAGGTTTTCACAAGTTTTGCCAGGTTTAGCCTAATTTATTCATTAAAATGTGTTTAATGCACATTACTGGATGTAGATCAATAAATGGAAACTGTAGAGATGCAACCTGGTCATTAATTTTTTTTTTTTTCTGCTTCCCCCCCCCCCCCTTTGGCGCCGCTCAGTTCAGTGTTGGGTTCCTAAATTGGCCCTCACCTATCAAAACTTTGGGAACCCCTGATTTAATGCATAACTTTATTTGCAAAATACTGTATGTTTCTGCACGTGAAACTGATTTGATATAAACTACATGACTCATCTCTAGAGATGAAACGTCACCTCATAGGACCCACTAGACTCGATAAGCTCGGAACCGCTAGACTCGATAAGCTCGGACCCGCTAGACTTGATAAGCTCGGACTCGATAAGCTCGGACCGGCTAGACTCGATAAGCTCGGACCTGCTAGACTCGATAAGCTTGGACCTTGTTGATTTTCGGGTTTTGAGAAATTTGGAACAGTGAACCGAGTCTCGATCCCGATCCATAGACATAATAGATATTTGATTTACGGTAGCTAGCAGCGATGGCGTTATCCAATGGAGAACGAGCTGGTAGAACAACAATGGGAGGTATCTGTTGACGTTACGCCGGCCGTCCACTGGCGTATCTGGGAGGTATCTTATGACGGAACAGGCTACTCCCACCACAAACATCCAAATGAGCCGTCGCGTTTTGGCGTCAAGAGAGCGCTTTTGGTCTCGTGGCACTGTTTAGACGCGCGTAAAAACCACATGACGCACGTGTCTACACTGTAGGCCTATATAGGGACCACCGGAAATTTCCTCCGTCATCATAAGACAGATATTTTATTACATGTCTATTTTTGTACAACATTTACCCGCCATGGGCAGGATAGCCTTCCGAGATTTACTACCACTTGGCGGGGGTTCATTTCAGACCCTGTGTGTGTGTGTGTGTGTATATATATATATATATATATATATATATATATATATATATATATATATA
>OMLJ01010917.1:4292-15074 GCA_900302595.1 Gadiculus argenteus | reverse complement strand
TCACCATCACAACTGTACCAACTGCATGGCCAGCATATTTTATGGGACATTTTATGGGATATTTTATGGGACACGTATGGTACCCTTTCTTGTTGGGTTGAAGATTCATGCTATTAGGTTTATATAGGTAAAAAATATATATAGAATAACTAAATATATATACATTTATTATCAAACCTACCTTGGGTTTAAATTAACTACATATAGTGGCGATTTGAAAATTGTGACAATTGCGTTAAAGGTCCCATGGCATTCTATTTTATGGATGCTTAGTTATAGGTGTTAGTGGGCCCCTAATACATTCAAGAAATTCAGCCTAGGTGCAGAATTACAGCCATTACGAGCCAGGCCCACAATGAGCTTTTTTGTATTTCCACAAATGTGCCGTTTTTAGAGGCAGGTCAAGGTGAAGGATGGGGGTATGGCCCTGAGCAGCTTGCGGCCACGGTACCATGCGCTAGTGTTTGCAGTGGATGTATCGTAATGGCGAGGCACACACAGCTTTTGGCTGTGTTTTGTAAATATTCTAGAACACTCCAAATGCGCTGACGGTTACACCGTTTTGGGAGCGTGTTAGCTCTGATACCTTTCTGATTGATAATGTGATTGAGGCCTACTGTTAGCTCTCTCCTGTTTCAGAATATATATATATATAAAGAAAGTTTTAGACCATGAGCTGGGCTGTTCCATCTTAATCTTTGAGCTGACCATCTTAATTGAACTTATTCCTTAATTTTGCCCATCTTCTTTTTATAGACGCAATTAATCCTGACAACAGGTAAGTGGACTGATAAAGAACATCTGATACATCTGATACCTACCTACTTCTAATGCATTTTTGTGCTTTCTCCCATGTTATCCATTTAAAGAAACCCTATAGGTGTAATTGAAAAGGGGAAACAACCAATCACTGGTAGGTAGACAAATGTACTGAAATAGCTTTTACTTGGAATTAATACATCTTTGAAATAGTGCTGATAATGTGGTCCTTTTTCCAATCCAAACGGTACATTTTAGACATGGAGAACTTGTTGTACGCTCCTTTGCAATCTTCTCAACAAAGAAAGGTGAATTTTAAATTGATAATTTTCTTTGTGGTATAATTATCAACATTTCACTACTCATAATGAAAATTATGAACAACATCCATGTACCTAACATGGATTCTAATGTTGATTCTTCCCACAGGAGGTGTCTATGTTCAGCCCTGATGCAGAAGATCTCTATGGAGAGAAGACGATGACGTTTGCTGCCCATGATGCCGATATGGATCTTACACACAGTCACACTATGATGATTACCAATGATTCAGACTTGCCCGATCAAGATGGTAAGATGCTCCCTACCTGTGCGAACATGGATTTATTTATGTCCATGGACAGGAAGAAAGCTGAGCCATGTATTTTCCCTAAAATCACTTCCGCATCAGTGGGCCATTTTGATCCAGATTTTGAAAAACTCCTAGCCAGCTTTTCTAAACCAACTGTGCCCAAGGACAATTTTATGCTGCACAAAGTGGAACAAAATGCTCTAATTAGACCTCATGACAAGGAAAATCAGGCTCCAACCTTTATGGCAACAAGGAGGGAGAATTTGCCATACAAGACTGTAAAGGTTGGGGAATCTTCTAATAGAGGTGTACCTTCAGAAGACACTCAAGGAATAGAGATGACAGATGTCCTGACTGGCACTATCGTGGAGAATGCGACAGCTGACAACCCTCTTCAATGTCTCTTTCCAACTCTGGATTTATACCGGCGTTCTGAGCACAGGAAACCTGTAGAGCGCAATGGACGACAACAGGGATTTGAAGCACTATTATCCAATCCTAATGACGAGACGAAGACCAAAATATCAGTTGCTGATCCGAAAAAATATAGGTTAGGAGTGTCGTCTCTTAAAATGGGGAACAGCCTGAATTTGACTCAGACATGTCCTCCTGACAATCGACTGATCTTGCAAAATAAAACTGTGCAGAATGTATTTCAGTCATCTGAATCTGATGACATGGACATGACAAGAAGTGAGACGGTTGCTATTGACTCCAAAAGCCTCCATGCCGTGACTATGATGACAAAGCAAGAAGGAATGAGTCGGTTTTCTATCACAGCTCCCTACAAAAACAGTGCAGACTTTGAACTTGATATGGACTTTACAAGGCGTCAAACTGGGGTCATTGAAGCAAAAGATCTTGATTTGGGAAAGCCCTCGTATACTGTTAATGCTGGAGAATCAGTTGGAATAATAGGTGACAACCAACGGGATACGGCATTGAACCAGGTAAAGATGGCCACTGATAATTTAGAGATTGATAACATGAAATTGACACAAAGCCAGACCGCTGCCATTGTGAGCCTACATGGAGTAGAGCCATTGCAAATGAGTCAAGATATTGTGAAGTCTAGCACAAAGTGGAATGACCCATCAGAAGACGATGACATGGAATTTACAACTTGTGGAACTAGAGTCTTTGAAACTAAAGATGTCGATGTACCTGCGAACCGTGCACGTACGGCTTTCATGTCCGAATTTACAAAAGCATTTACACAGAACACCTTACAGAATGCATTAGGCGGGAATATGATTGAGAGCCTGCATTCAAATTCATTACGCTCTGCGGATGCCATGGATGGATTGACCAGTAGACGTGAAGGGTTTGAGCGTTATTATTATGAGTCTGATGATATGGAAATGACAAAAAGTCAGACTGTTGCAATTGATGCCAAAAACCTTAATGCAGTCAATACTTTTGGGAACAGGCGAAAGAGTTTGGCTTTTGCGGCTACTTGCAGTAAAGTAGAAGATGCAGAGGATGGCTATTGCAAGGATAAAGTCCAAACCAATACTGACACTGATTCAGAGATGGAGTTCACCAGGTGTCAGACAAGACTAATTGAGACCAAACATTTTACTTTTGAGAAGCCACCACTGAAGATTACTAGTGGAAAATGTTTTCCTACACTGGATTCAAATGCACATCTCCCAATAGCCATGAATGCTGTTGAAAATTCCAAGAGTTCCCAAGATTTCACTAACATTTTCCATGAAGCCAACCAGGAAAATGACAGGCACACCTTGTCATTTTCCTGTGACAAGGTCACAGGTAGACGTGAAGGCTTTGAGCATTCTAATTGTGAGTCTGATGATATGGAAATGACGAAAAGTCAGACTGTTGCAATTGATGCCAAAAACCTTAATGCAGTCAATACTTTTGGGAACAGGCGAAAGAGTTTGGCTTTTGCGGCTACTTGCAGTAAAGTAGAAGATGCAGAGGATGGCTATTGCAAGGATAAAGTCCAAACCAATACTGACACTGATTCAGAGATGGAGTTCACCAGGTGTCAGACAAGACTAATTGAGACCAAACATCTTACTTTTGTGAAGCCACCACCGATTTTTCCTGAAGCCAACCAGGAAAATGAAAGGCGCATCTTGTGTTCTGAGGATATGGAGTTGACAAGAAGTCAGACAGTTGCTCTGAAATGTAAGAGTTCAGGCATTTCAAATATACTGTTTCACAGTGGAAGGAAAAGTCTAGCATTGTTGAAAGAAAAATCGCCTGCTAATGTTAATGTGTTTAACATGAGCTCATCCGAATCACAGAATCTCTACGAGATGGACATCACAAGAAGCCATACTGTTGCCATTCAGTCAAAGGCTGTCCATAGTCCAGATGCTTCCCTAAATAACTTTCAGGTGACTGGGCCACCTGAAGGCTTGTCTCCCAATCACTCTGGGAGTGCAGAAGAACTTGGTGTACATCTTGAGAACAGATCTCATGGATTGACTGATTTTGGGAGTATGAAACTGACCCAAAACGGAACTATTCCTATTCAATTAAATCAGGAGGCAGCAACATTGCCTAAATCAATGTTTTCATTAGATGGCAAAGTCGCCAAAGTCTCTGACCTCACTAATCAATTGGATTCATCACAAAAGGAAGTGAAATTTATACCACTTTCAGTGGATAAGAATAGCCCTGGGAATGCATTTGAGACATCTGAAACAGCGGCAATGCAAAACAAGAAAAAAACTGAAATCTGTTCTTTGTCATGTGGATTAGAAAGCGCTCCATGCATTAAAGCTGCAGTTGACGGAGTTGATGAAACATCTTCTATCAAGTCTAGTCGAATCAGTTTGGTGGATCTACAATTTAAATTAAAGCGCATGAGCGAAATCTCTGATAAAACCCACTTGACTGCCCCACAACATAATCCTGAAACACAGATAACAGACAATGCAGGCTATACACAGCCAGAACAGCCTGCTGAAGAGCAACAACCCTGTGTAACTGCTCCTCTGAATTTGAATCGAAGAAGCCTCACATCCAGACTGTCAATGGGAAACCTTTTGCCCAAACTCCCTCAAAAAATCAAACCAGCTGACCGACACAAGTTAAGCAGCAGTTGCAGGATGCCTGGGAAAGAACACGAAAACGAAGTAGCCACACATCAGCTGAGCAGCGGCATGAATGACAACTTTTTCGATGAAGTTCTTCCCAACATCAGCAGTGATGAGGATTTGTCTATGGTCACCGAGAATCCACAGTCCACCATTCAAGATGGTAGTCCACTTCATGGGCGACACGTGCAAGGTACGTCGGAGGGAGAAGTATGGGAACAGTCGCCTGGTCATCCAAGTGACTCCCAGTGCAAGAGACCTTCACCAGTAGATGGCGAAGACATGATGGCGACAGAAAAAAGGAGGAGGATCTCTTCCAACAGCACCATAGAAATGGTAGGTGAAGTCAAATAGTCTGCATGTATTTGTGTTTTGTAATGGGTATTCTTGACCTATGCATCCCTATCTTTATGTGGTTTCCCCAGCCAAACCAGTCCCCAGAGGAAGAAACTTGTAGTGGCAAATTTCCTTTGACTCCAGCAGTCATGACCAAGGCGATAGATGTATCTAACCGTAGCACATCCCAGCTCAGATCAGAATCAACATTTGAATCAAGTAAGTTACTCAGACACTAAAGTGATTCTAATTGACTGTCTGGTTAGCCTTGTCTCTCTCACACTCAATGTTTTATCCCTTTGGATTTTGTGTCTGAGTCCGTTTTATATATTTTTCAGCTCCCAAACAAAGCTTGTTTGAATCCCAACTTGAAGTCAATATGGACTATACTAATGATTTCCAGAAGGTATATCTACAACCTACAGAAAAAAAAAGCAAAGCCATTTATTCTTTCAGTAGTTAATGATTTGATGATTTTCTCTCATTCAATTCTAGAACGTTGCGGATGAAAGAATAACGGTATCTGAGTTCTTTCAACTCTTAAATATCGATTTTGTCATTCACAATCCTCGACAGAGCATCCTTCCGGGCAAGGTAAGACTAATGTCTCCTCATCGGATAATGACCCAGATTAATACTTATAATAGCTCTTAACTAAACGTTTTGACCCACTCATTTGCAGCTTGCATCACATCTGGGTCACACGCCAGAGGACCTGCTGAAGAACCGGCACATCAACCATCCCAAGCAGATAGTGTTTGAGGCGGACCACAAGATCCTTACAGAGAAAGTGGAGAGGTGGGTTTAATCCTGCACTTTGTTACCGAGCTCAAAGGAATTCCAGTGAATAAGTTCTCATATACGTTTTGTGTTTTCTGTGCCCAGGTTAAAGGCTCGAATTAAGGACCAAGCAAGACTTTTACAAACTGTCAACCAACCTCTTTGGGAAGAGTTGAAATGTTTTTCAGAGGATCAAGTAATTCCTTTATATTTCTCTCTTCTACTAATTAATGATTTATAATGGGAGTAAAACTGGTATGAAAGTATCTAGAATTCCAGGCAACTGAAACAAGAAACAAAGTAACTTGGCCAATAACAATGTGGCCAGGTCTTCAGTATATTATTACGTTTTTTAATACTCCTGTACACCGGTCGGTTCAAATGGGATGGTCAGTGCAGCAAAGTTATCAGAAGTGTTTTTCAGAAGGCAGATGGGTAGTTAAATTGAGACTAAGGAAATGTATGTATTTTACGTTCAAGTAATTGAATAGCTATGGTGTGAATCTAATGTGTACTTTTTTATCCACAGCTGAAACGATTTGGTTCAAAGATGAAGGAGAGAAGTAACTTTTTCCGGAAAAGAAGCAAGTCTCAGTCGCATGAAATGAAAGAGGCTCTATATTCAAATCTCCTACAGGCTAATCTGGTAAGGGGAGGCCCTTCCTCTGATACTATCCTCGGTGGCCATTTTGACTGTATTCTCACAGCCGAAACGAAACGAAAAGGTTGAAATGTATTTGTTACTTTCTTTCTTCTTAGGAGGAACGGCAGAAGTTGCGAGGGAAGATGGAGGAAGCTGACGGAATGCTGAAAAGTTTGGACGACTGTATCCAGGAACTAGAAACAGGTAACGAGACACTCAAGGAAATGAGACATGAGTACAGTGTCAGCCATTCAAGTACATTTTGATATTTTCAACTTGGTTATTGTTGTTTCCCAGAACTTGCAGCAGTTGAAGAAAACGGTTCAGATGACAGCAAACTGACTTTGAAGTCAAGTCAACTAGGTACATCAAACAAAATATATTTAAAGATCATGTGAATTATTTTTGACATCAAGAATACATTGATAATCCCCTTCTATTTGCAGGATTGGAGAAAGTCACAATGGAGTTTGCTGATAAGGAAAGGTGTGTATTTGTGTAATGTTGTATCTAATGTGAAATCTATCACATTGTTAATCTCTGCACTAATTAAACCTTTTGTAATACAAAAAAGACAGCAATTTACCTTTATCAAATAGACCATATTTTGTTCTCAACCAGTTGAAGTGTTCTATTGATATATATCAGCTATTTGTTTATTTTATTGAACCTTTATTTATTCAGTATATCTCTCATTGAGGTTAGGCAGCTCTTTGGCAAGAGAGACTTTTTAGCTGTCCATCTCTCTCTTTCCTATTCTGTCTATTAATCTTATGTATTTATCTATATGTAAACAATGCCTGCTTGTGTTTGCCTCAGAAAAATGTGTGAAATGGAAGTGCAGAAGAAGTATAACATGGACCAGGTGAAAAGGCTTCAAACGGAGGTCCAGGATTTGAATGGCCATATCACACTGCTGCACAGGTCAGCATACATTAATTTCACTAAAACATTCACTAATTCATGGATTAATTCATATGCACACACATTCATTCCTTCCTAACTTTTACTAACCTTGTGTTTCCAATTCTGACCCAACCCCATGCAGGGTGAACGAGTGGAAGGTGGCAGAGAGAAGGGCCAACTGTGATGTCTACTCCTTCCTCTATGGATCACTGCATTTAGAGGTGGTCTTTGATACGGGTGCAGGTAAGGAAATGCGTTGCTCATGTCCAGAAGGAAACCCGATCATCGTGGTCTGTCACTTTGCATCAAAAGTCTGTTTCTACTCAAATGTAAAGGCTAAATGTTTTCTCTTGTTTAAGGTAAAGGACCCGATGAAGTTAATGAGAGGAATATCTTGGACATCAATTTCAAGCTGGAATTAGATGGTGAGAGCGACGGGAAAATTATGTTCTACATGTGATTCTGTTGAATCACATGTAGAACATAATGATGAACAAAGTATGTTCATCACCAACATAATTATATTTGGGCTTTCGTTTCTGTAAACAATAAATATAACAGACAACGTTAAAAAACCCATTCCAGTATAAAAACCCATTCCGGTATATAGACTATATCGTCTTGTATTATTTATTCATGGATTTTTTGTTTCGGTCCAAACCAGAGGAGAAATCGGAGTGCCATGCACGTCTTGTTCACACACTCCTGTCAGAGTTCACCACGGGACGAAGCGATTGGTTGGAAAAATATCCTTGCAGCCGATTCGTCCCTAAGGTAAGCCATCAGAAAGCATATTTTTAAATATATATTTTGAGGGCTGACATTTATTTCTTCTCATTGCATATTGCTACTCACCCTCCGTTGAAAACGAGTTGATGATTAATAACGGGGTGATTTTGGACTTAAAATACAGTTCATGGGCACAGCTTTAGAGTGTGGCTTGAGCATACGCCATCCAACCTTGTGAAGCCCTGTTCATTGCCCTTCGTGTTATGGATTAGATGGTAATCTCAGCTCCATCATGAGGGCTTTTACATACTACCTTTCCAGTGCATTTCCCTCCTGCTCTCCCCCCCGGGTTCATCTACTTTAACTACTGGCCAAGGTGTGGAGGAATAACCAGATTATACATGAGAGCTGTTTTAATTGTACAGTACACTTTACATGATCACCTATGTTACCACATCTAATTAAACACATGCGTTCTACCTCCTCTTCTAACCACATGCACATAAGCACATATAACTACCTACACGTAGCCCAGAGAGTGGTTCAAGGCCGCTTGCCAGCAGGGGGCCCCCTTGCTTCTTGCATAAATGTAATCAATGCAAGTCTCTGCATCTGGTTGGAGGTTCTTTTTTTACAATGTTTTATTTGAAACCACACATGACCGGGTGCACCGGGTTGCTATGATACAGGAGTGTGTGTGTGGTGATGGCTGGTTTAACCTGTGCACATTGATTACTGAATGTACAACAGGTGTGCAGCCTCACCCATCCACTGAGTCCAATCAGTGTGACTTTAGCCTGCTCAGGCTGCTGCAGCCAGCCGTCATCCATCCACTCCCCAGTCCCGTCCTACTGGTTGCTATATCAGCAGTGCCTGATTTCTACTGTTGAGTTACTGTTAACGGCGCTGACCCCCTCTGCCCCAGCTGCTGCACGACGTGGCCCTGGTGGTGAGCCGCTGCCGGCTGCTGGGTGAGGAGGTGCGGCTCCTGAGGACCTGGGGCGCCTTGAAGTTCGACATCCTGGACATCCACTGTGTGGACACGCGGTAACTGCTCTCCTCCTTTTTCAGTGGCAGAATAAACAGGCGCTCCTTTTGTCAGAAGCACACATGGTATACATTGCCGCTGGTTTGTTGATTCATCACCCTCCATTGCAAGGGTTTATCCAGGTTTTATAAGCATACTCCTAGATACTCTAGGTTGTTGCCATTATTACCACATTATCTTAGATTTCCAAGGGTCGTTATCAACAGGCGCAGACCAAAGTGTCAGGGTATGACAGTTAGCCATCGGTAGCCATCTTAGTTGTTTTGAAAAATGCGCTCTTATTGGGCACTGCTCTGTAAAGTCATATTTATCCCACATACCCCCATATTTTATATCAACGGGATTGGCACGACCCCGACCAGGTCTGCTGGTCATCAGTCTAAAGGGAAGGGCTGCCGAACACGTATGTCAGAGCAAATAAAACATGTAAGCTACATGTCCCCTCTTCTGTCTCTCCCCCACTAGCGTTCACATCGTCTTCAGCAGCCTGGAGGCGGGGGCTGAGTTTGAGTTGTCCCTGGCCGTCACTATGGCCTACCCCGGTTCTCCGCTCCAACTGCAGGACTTCAAAAATCATATTGGATCGACTACGTGAGTTGGTGTTAACTGTTTTCTTCTGGGATTTGATCCTTATTACATTGCATCATTTGATTTGCATACGTGTCAATGTATTCTATTTGGCTTACTGCCTTTACAAAAGTAATGTAGGCATTTACTCAAAGCAAATGATTTTAGTGTGTATGTGTTATTCCATCTCTTTCAATCCACTGTCTCGCATTGTCCTGTCCTCCATAAACAAATCATTATATTGTACATTAATCTATATTTTGCAATGTGTTTTTTTGCAGTGCACAACACATTGAAGAAATTGTGTTGTCAGTATCTCCAGGCAAAAACTACCTGACCAAAATTGTCAAGGCTATTCATGCTGTGGTGCATTCATGAGCCTCTACTGCTGGCCTGCTTCCACTCAGGTCATGCTTCACTGTGGTATTGTGCAAATAACTCAAATAGATGTAGATTAAACTGTTAATGTCTTATATGTTGCTTGTGATTCAGCGTCATTACTGCTCTGCTCTCTTGTTAACATATTTTTCTATGCTTTCGAAGTAGTTTGTAATTATCTCCGACTGTAACAGGTGACGTGGTAGTGACTGAATTATCTAAATATGTTTACATTGTTTTTTTATTCGGATCATTGTTGGTAAAACTTATAACTTATAATACATTTGTAAAATGCTTAGCTATTAGAAATGTCTTGTTAATGTTGAACTTTACAAGGAAATTGATGACTAAAATATTAAATAATAAGAGGACTCCAAATTAAGGGGACTGCAATAGCAAATTATTATCAATGTTGCTCATATTTCCTAAATAAACCCTTGCATCTGTGAATGTGGTAGTTCTTTAGATCTGCATTACTTCATCTACATAACACATTTCTCAGCAGATTAGATTCACACTCCTACATCCTGCCCAAAATGAATTGAATGCAAGAAGGCTCAAATGTAAATCTTTATCCATGCAATTTATGGCCTGTCACCTATTGTGTTTTTTAAATACTTTTTAATTAGTATTGCTTGCTAAGCTTGTGTAGCCTTTAGGGGGCGCCATTGTGTAATTATTGAGTCCGACGCAATAAAATGGTTAAGATGCAATTGGATTTTTCAATTTTCTTTCCAAGCCTTTAAAACAGTAAAATGTCGCCTATATTTTTTTGTAAATTGTACCTAAAATAGTTATGAATGGATATCTGCTTATCTGTAAAAAGAAAAAAAGAAAAAAATGTAAATCCCCACTTACAGCTAAAAGCACAACAGTAGATTTTCTTTCACATTGATCATTTCAGAGCCCTCAGTTCAAACTATAAGGCTAAAGTTATTCGTTCTTGCCGGTCACCGCTCCGTTTGACTGCATTGTTCCTGCTTGTCCAAGATGA
>OMLJ01010799.1:1895-14530 GCA_900302595.1 Gadiculus argenteus | reverse complement strand
TAACCTATGATTAAACAACTATGTATAAAACAGAGTTAAACAAAAGTACCTATAGTAAATATGCATACATCACGACTTGCAGGTAACGTTCATGTACATATTCATTCCGCTACATACCCAGTACATACTATGATGAAGATAATTGATTTATATATGACGCAACTGCTTCATTCGCGCGTGCACCGAAACCATAAAGCAATCCCCGGGCGGGAGTGCGCTTCCTAGAAGCAGCAGGAACAGAGCAGCTGACACAGCGGTGAGAGGTTGTATTTTATAACAGTGAATAAGAAACCACTGTGCAGCAATCACTTACTCCCAACACAGATGCTATGCGGAAGCCTTACACTTTGATAACATTTTAAAGCAACACCACGATTTTATCGCAACAACAGGAGCGACTGAATACGCAAGGGATGTTTGGTGCGGCCACAGTAAGGACGCGTGAGGACGCGCCACTAGCGCGGTGTCACAGCGTTGGGGTTTGTTTGGGCGGTGTGCAAGCCTGCATGGACTGCTCAGAGTGTTTGGGAGACCCAGTTGGCCTGGACAGAGTGGGGAAGCGTCAATGGGAGCAGACGAGAGAGACTAACCCCCGTCAGGGAACACAAAGTATACAGTGGGGAGAAAAAGTATTTGATACACTGCTAAAGTTGACTAAAAAGAGGAATAAAAAAGCATCCTTTGGAAATTGGTATTAATACTTTAATTAAACAAATTAGTAAAAATCCAACCTTTATGGCCACCAATTTTCTTTGTGATTGAATAATGTATCGGAAATAAATACATGTTCATAAAAATACAGGGAGAATAAGTATTTGAATGGGTTAAATTCCCATAGAGGAAGGTCTATTTGTATTTTTAAAGGCCATTTATTTAATGGATCCAGGATAGTAGTCACCTTTTGGCAAAAAATATTAGGCGGTTAGATTGATCAAAGTCAAAAGCTCCCACAAACTTGCGATCTTCTGGGCAGGCCTCAACATTATGCTTGTGATAGTAACATGGCAGTACCACAGGGGGGCGATGTCTGCTAACAAATCCAAGCCGTAGCTAGGTAGCTTGGTCATGTCAATCACCTCGCTCTCTCTCGGTAGACACAAAAACGTGTTTGTATTCATTCTACTGGTAGTCAGTTTCAAATAAAAATAGCGGTCTGACTCTAATTTTGACCTCCTTCCATTAAAGGCCTGTACGAAGCTTGCTTACACACAAAAAAAGCTGCGTAAGCACCTTTTCACGCAAACGACCGGATGTACGAAAACTGACTTTGCGTGGAAAAGTGTGGATCTCCACACAAACTTCAGGGCTTGCTTACGGACTTTTTTCTCATTTTGTCAGTTGGCGGCACAAAGAGGCAATGCAGAGCAACAGCATTAGGACGACTCACGACGACGGATTTGAACGTTGCGATGCGTGATCTTGAATGCACTTCAATCACGCGTTATTGTTGTGACGCATAATGTGACACTGTTGATATTAGGCTAAACTTAAACACTCATAAAACAATATTGTCAATATTGGAATTAAAAGGAAGCCACAGCAATATTATTTTCAGTGATGACTTGTTTATTAAACGTTACATTTTCAGGACCACACACATCTGGGTTAATGGATCTCTCCACACATTTATCGCCATATTCTTGACTGCAATATTATTATTTGATGTTCCGTGGAGTCGCAGAAGCCATTGTTACTTCAAATAAATCCATCAATGAACCAGTCGGTCGATATCGAAATATGTAGCCTACATATTATTGACACCCGTATATGGGAACAACCTATTATCAGCATGCATCCAAATACATTAATTAGCGCAATATTTTTTAGGTTGACATGTTGGCGTTGTTAGAAGATATTGCGAATGGTCGCATTCGAAGGGAACGGGTGTTCCGTGACTATTATGCTTTTTGGCTTATAATGATGACTGGCTTATCAGCCAATTCAGATTCCTCTATCCTTTGAACTCTGTTCTGAGCTGGGCCGGAGTTGCAGAGGGAGACGGCGAGGAGTCACGCATCAGTTTCATACAACTCCTGACTATGCTGGTTTAACAGGATCATTACAGAGGGAATGACCGGTCAGTAAGAAATATGAGGGGCGCCATTCTGGCTGTTTTAAATAGGATCATCCGCATCTCAGCCAGGTACATATGGTGTGTGTGTGTGTGTGTGTGTGTGTACATACGGTTTCCATGTGATGCCGTTAACCATGCAAATCAAAGCCCAATTTGCAGAGATAGCTGGTTTTCCCAATGTAATCTGAGCGATCGACTGCACACACATTGCTATAAAGACGCCATCTGAAGGGGAATGCCTACGTAAATAGGAAACATTTTCATTTTTTTAAACATGCAAATAATCTGTGATGCCCAAATGCGCCTTTACGAATATCGTGGCAAGGTGGCCTGGGTCAACCCATTCATTCGTCCTCCTGACAAACAGCTCGGTTGTCAGGACAACCATGCAGATGTATACTAATTTGCATATTAAATGAGGGAGGAGACAGGGCGGAGAATCAGGCTCATGCAATTCACTAATCAATTCCACGCTCATTTGGGATGTACAAAGAGAATCTGTGTGAAAGCGTGCTTACGCAAGGATGATACATCCGGATTGGGATTTTTGCGTCCGCAAAGTTTTAGTAAGAAATCCACGCAAGTCTTCGTACATGAGGCCCCAGGACACCTGTGTCACTGAGGGCTTGGCCAGAAACACCTCCACGACTGAGACAAGGCGGGAACTGTTTAAATGTATTGGAAAAAACACAAAACAGTTGGGAACATTTGCAAAAGCTGCACCTGTGACTACTTAGAACATGTGTGCTTTGCAAACACTGTCAGCCTTCCTTCAGATATTCATCAAAATCTAAAGAAAAAACGCAAATATATTGCTTAAGAATATCGGTCATAATTATAGGAAAAGTGACACCATGAATAACAACATAGACTACATCATCTCTCCAACTCCAAGGCACATAGAAGGAACTAACTTGAGGGATAAACTTAATTTAAAGCAAAGTAGCAGATGAGATAATACCAATGTACTGACCTACTGCTACTGTTTTTTTTTTTTTTTAAGATATTTAAATATCCAACTTTTACCATGGTTCTTGCTATTACTAATATGTAATGCCAATTCTAAAAACAACATTATTTTTCCTCTAACTTATTGTCCAGAGCTCAAGTAGAGATTACAGCCATTAGATTTCTCAGCATTCACTTTTAACTTGAATGAGCATTTGTAATGCTTGCAGAATGTGTGATTGCCACTTTCCGAAACTATTCCTTATTGAATGGCTCCCTCTAGTGGTCGGATAGGGTAGTGTATTATTCTGTTACATTTTGACTGTGACCTGAGGGGGGGCCCTAAGCAGAATTTGTTTCAGGCTTTTTGCCCCTTTTTGCCCCATTCAGACATCAACCCATAACCCATTTGGTATGATTAAGGAAGCCCTATTAAGACATAACATTCTGTATTTGAACTGAGGCCCCATTGAGAGGGTAATCCACCCGTGTATTAATACAATTATTTACCCCAAACCAGTGTCTTTTTAACCTCAGTATACTGAAATCACAACTATATTTTAAACTCATATTTGAAGTGAAAGCGGTCAGCGACCCTAAGCGACCACTTGGTTCGCTTATGCCTTGGGCCGGCCCTGGCCCGAGATGTGTAGAAGCCGTCCAACAGAAACTCTCACCTGACACTCACTGAGTTCTTCATGCACTCCAGTCTGTGCGACAGACAGATGTCTCAAACAGAATCTGCTGATATGAAGGAAGTCAATGCTCACACCCATGGATTGTTCTTCTGAATAATACAATTTCCTGTTAAAACATGGCTTACACTGTGACTTTAAGGCTGCAAAATCATCATCAAGGCTCTTAAACGCAAATTGACTCTCACTTAACAGTTAACTGTCAAATGAATATACTGAAACAACCCAGTCTGCACATTAACATCTTTCCGATGTCGGGGCAGCGCGCACACGCATGTATGACATACATGTGTTGGCGCGATGTTCTAGGGAGATGCGTTTCCTAATTGGCACAATCGGGAGACGGTGGCGTTCGACTGATGGCAGTCTGCCAATGTTCAGCTGACATAATGACCCCACTGTAACCCGAGCAAAACACCTGTGCAGCGCGATCCCGTGACTAGATCGAGGAAAGCATTCGGACGGCTTGGTCTCCCATTGACTTAACACTGGAAGAGCTGATTTTCGGCTGCATCGCTGGAAATCAGCCCTTTCAAAGTTAAGTCAAATGGAGCGAGGCGTCTGAATGCATTCACTGTTCTAGTAGGATAACGCCGTTATATTAGGTCTTATTATTATTATCAGGTCAAAACTCAAAATATCACTTTGACTTGCACTTTCAACTGAATTCACACTCACTACATAAATGGACACTTTTACTGACATAGTACTTTCACACACACACAAAAGTACATAAATCACATCACTTGGACTCCTATACTAACGCTGTGGACAGTTTCAACCCTCTTTTGCTTTGTATTTATTAATTGTACTAATTTACTTCCTGCTCCTTCTTTTCTTTCACCCCTGCACAGAAAAAGCCGAACATCCAAATGCTATTTCACTACATGTCATACACTAGTATTTCTATGTTATGAACAATAAACCATCCTTGTACTCTTGTATTGATTTGTTTAGGCTAAAATCAAAATCGTACCCAGCTATGTTGAGAGTTCAAGTTTGGAAACTTTATTTCATTTATTTTATCATTATCATTTATAATTGTATCATAAATAAAATACTAATATTGTTTTATTTAATATGGACATGTACATTTTGAGTACATCCATCGCTGAATCAATTCCTGCAGGAGAAAAAAAGAATAGGGCACGGTAAAGCAACAATAGGCTACAAAATCATTTAAAACAGTGTATTTAAAACAAAATTCGGTCACGGACTCGTTTTGAATGGGTCGCGGAGTGTAGGAGAAAAAAAATAACGTAAAAAAAATATATATATATTATATATATTGTGGCGAGCTGCACGGGAAGGACGAGACGGGAGCCCAGGTTACCCTGCACTTCCTAGGACAAATGTACTTATTGTAAGTCGCTTTGGATAAAAGCGTCTGCTAAATGCCCTAAATGTAAATGTAAATGTTACCCCCGTGCTGCTGGGCAGACCCTCCAACGGCCAGAATATGGACCAAACCCCCAAATGCATGTTACAATCTGCAGTTGAAATCCCACTGGATGCTACTTATGCAGCTTCTTATCCATGCCCCTGCCCCAGCCTACCTACCACCATCTGCATCATGCCCTCAAGCCGGCATGCATCCCAATGTCTTCCCCCAGCCCACACCCTTTCATCATTCATCCATCCCACATATGCACCCCAGTCTTTCTGAGCCACTAGAAAGACCACCTAGAAGACCTCTCACCAACCCAAGTCTTCCACCGGCTGCCTATGGTTGTTTCATGCAAACTCACCAGGTGAAAAATGTCCAAGTCTTCACTGGTAATGCAGACAGCAAGATTCTGGTAGAGGACTGGGTCCAGGACATGCAGTATCTCCTGGAGGCAGTTGAGCTCCCCATCCACCTTCGCTTCTCTACTGTGGTGCGACACCTGAGTGGTGAGGCCAGGAAGCTGGTTCTGAATCTGCATCCCAACGACCAAACCCCTGAGAAAGCATTTAGGGAAATGAAGTATGGGTATGGGGACCCACACAGTTCCATAGATCCACTAGCTGACTTCTACGAGCGTAGCCAGAATTCAGGAGAGTCCCCCTGCTCTTATGCTATTGCACTGGAGGTGAAGCTGCGGGCTATGGAAGAAAGTCAAAAAGGGGGGAGACTTTTCCCAGACCGTGATAGTAAACTCACCCGACAATTTTTAAGAGGGCTTAATGATGAGGAGGTCTATGTAAGGATTGCACTGATGAGGTTTCCGAGAGCTACAAGATGAGCTCAGGAACCTAGCAAAAGAGACTAAAAAGTCGCAACAGAAGGCAAAGAAAACATATGCACAGGTGCATGTTACACCAGAGGGTGGCACCAATGTGAGGACAGAAAGGACAAAGCATAACACAGAGTGGTCAGAGTTGACAGTGATGGTCAAGAGATTGGCTGCTAGCCAAGAGGAGCAGATGGTCAAGCTGTCTCGCCTGGAAGCAAAAATTGATGCCCCACTATGATGGGAAAATTTGTTTTTGTCCAACTGAGATACTGGTCGCGAACTCCATTAACCATATGAAGAGGGCAGATAACCATCTATCTAAACAAGGGCTTTATTGCGTGGGGGAGACAGTTGCCCTCACAGCCTGAGAGATGGGAGGAGAGACAGTGCTACAGCCCAAGCGAGGAGAGCTTAAAAAGGGGGTATCGTGAGCAGAGCGGTCTCTCAGTCGGCCGGTGCTCGTAGGGGCGACGTCTGACTAGGGCCGGTTCGGTTCTGCAGCAGCAGACTGAGTCGAGATCGGGAGGACAACAGAGGTCTCTCAGTCGGATGGTTCGTCGTAGGATGGGCGTCTGACTAGAGCGTCTCTGGCAGCAGAATGGAGGCTGAGGGGTCTGAGCTTGCTGAAGCTCAGCTGGCCTCTTGAGGGAGAACATGACTTGCTTTCCTCTAGACAGAGGGATGCGGGTTAAACTCCCAGCCAGGCCTAGAGAGGGTTGTATGTTCAATGTTGTTAGTATGTTGTATGAATGTTTAGTATGTATGATGATGACCATTTAGGTTTGTTGGCACATATCACAGTACAGTTAAAGTTGTGTTGTTGTTATTGTGATGTTGTTATTCTGACCTGAATACATGACCATAATTATTCAAAATCTCTGATGACTCTGTTCTCACTGTTACCCCATTAAGAGTCCAGTCACCTGCTGGCACTGCAAACCAGAACTCCGGTAGTTTTGTATGCTACTGGTGTGGGGAGCAACGTCATACTGCCCGTGTCTGCAGAGCGGTGCTCCCTGATCCAAATCCATCCTGGACTCCCCAACAACAGCCTATGACACCTTCAGAGGAGAACACACCAATTCAGCTCAGCATTTAAATGCCTAGAGCCTGTGGTCGCAGGGGCAACCATGGGCAAGCAGCAAGACCCCCTACAGCAGATTAAGGAAACCGTTGGTGAGGACACCCCATTAGTGGGTCCTAGGAACGAGGGGGAGGTGGAGGTCAATGGGATGAAGTGCAAAGCTCTCATTGACTCTGGCTCTCAGATAACCAGTATTACTCATGGATATTGGCCGAACCACCCAATCCTTAAGATCCAAAAGCTGCAGCCTTCTAAAATACCAATAGAGGGTGCAGCAGGTCAGAGTGTGCCCTACTATGGTGTCCTGCACATTAATTTGAAAGCACTGGGGAAAGAGTTCAAGACTGCCCCTGCCTTTGTTGTCCCTGATTCTGAGTATCGCTCCTCTGTTCCTTTGCTCATGGGAACAAATGTCATCCATGCCTCCAGGAGTCACCTCAGAGCAGCCTACGGCCAGCAGTTTCTTCATAGGGCGAAGGAAAACCACCCAGAGTGGTACACCGCTCTACTGGAGATTGACAGCACTGACTGTGGTGCAACGGATGACATGGTGGGCCATGCTGTGTATACTGGCCGTAAGATACGGATTCCTGCAGGGAAAGAAAGAGACTTAAAGTGTGAGATAAAAGCTGGCCCACGACGAAAGACGTATACTGCTCTGATTGAAAGCAACTCCTCCCTGCAGCTTCCCCAGAACCTCTTGGTTGCCAAAGTCTGTGCTGACGTAAAGAGAGGCTGTGCCCCTGTCAGGCTAATGAACCTGTCCCAGCATGCTATTGTGATAAGGCCACACACACATCTGGCCAATGCATTCCTGGTGGACCATGTTGTGGAATTTTCAGACAACAAGCAGTGTGCCGTTCACAGCAATGGTAGTACGGAGGCATGCCTGAGTCTGGACCAAGTAGTGGCAAATTGTAAGGTGGACTTCAGTGAAGCAGCAGTCAAAAATGAACACCAGCGCTCCCTCCTTAACCATCTAGTGGAGAGGAATGAAGGTGTTTTCTCCCAGCATCCCCTGGAATATGGCCACACAAAAACAGTGCAACATGACATACCCCTGGTTGACCCTAAGCCTTTTCGACTGCCGTACCGCAAGTTCCGCCTGCACAGTGGCAAGATGTGACGAAACTGTTGACGGAGATGGAGGCAACAGGAGTCATCAGGCCTAGTAAGAGTCCACATGCTTCCCCAGTAGTGATTGTCACTAATAAAGATGGGTCACTAAGGTTGTGCGTAGACTACAGGAAGCTAAACTCCTACAGCACGAGAGATGCATTCCCCTTGCCCAGAATGAAGGAGGCTCTGGAAGCTCTGGGCCAAGCAAAGTACTTCTCCACACTTGACCTCACATCTGGTTACTGGCAGGTGGAGGTGGCGGAGCATGACAAGCACAAGACAGCATTCAACACTCCCATGGGGCTGTTTGTGGCACAGAATGCCCTTTGGGTTGCAGAATGCTCCGTCCACCTTCCAGAGACTCATGACCTGCTGCTTTGGGGATTTGAACTTCACCCACCTTCTGATCTATCTTGACGACCTCATAATTTTCTCCAAAACCTTTGAAGAACACCTGGAGAGATTGCAGCTAGTATTCGACAGGCTTCAGGAACATGGCTTGAAGTTGAAGCCCTCCAAGTGCCACCTTGTGAGGAAAGAGGTGCAGTACTTGGGCCACTTGATGTCTGCAGAGGGGATCAAGACAGACCCAGAGAAGATCAGCAGGGTTAAGGACTGGGAGAGGCCCACGAATCGGAAGGAAGTGCTGCAGTTCTTGGGGTTCGCTGGATATTACAGGCGGTACGTTGAAGGCTACTCAAGTATAGCTGCTTCTTTATACCGCCTCACATCTGGTGATCCCAGAAAGAAAATAAGGGGAAAGAAGAGATTGGGTCCTGAACCACCCTTTTTGTGGACTACGGACTGTGAAAAGGCCTTTCAGTCCCTAAGACAAAAGTTGACAACTGCTCCAGTACTGGCCTATCCAGATTACAGCCAGCCTTTTGTGCTTCAGACTGATGCATCAAGAGAGGGGCTTGGTGCGGTTTTGGCTCAATTCCAGGGTGGAACCGAGAGGGTCATAGCCTATGCAAGCAGAGGCTTGAGCCCAGCTGAGTCAAGGTATCCTGCGCATAAACTAGAGTTTCTTGCTCTGAAGTGGGCTGTGACAGACAAGTTGTATGACCATCTATATAGGGTTAGGGTTAGGGGGCGTCCATTCTCTGTCCAAAAGGACAACAACCCACTCAAATATGTGATGTCCTCTGCAAAGCTGGATGCAACAGGCCAGCGGTGGGTGTCTCGGCTTTCTGCGTTCGACTTTGACATTCAGTATCGAAGGGGACGGAGTAACGCAAATGCTGATGCCCTCTCCGGTATGTCCAACCAGGAGGTCATGCAGGTCCTACGAACCTGTCCTCAGCGGGTAACTACCAGTGAGAATGAGCACATAGAGGCACAGCCCACTCAAGAACCAGGCGGCTCCCCTGGAAAGAACACTGCCACTGAAGACCCTAAACCACCAAACCCTCAACAGCCAACGTCTAGTGAGCCCTATAAAGAGGTGGGGACAGAATCACTGCCTGCCATGACAAAACAGGAGATCTGTGTGGGGCAGAAGGAGGACCCTGTCATTGGCCCCGTCTTCCACTTTAAATCTTTAAACCACAAACCGCAGAGAGAGAATAAGTGGTGGTGGGCAAGTGTGCCTTCTCTTAGTGGATGAGTGGAGGAGAGTGGTGATAAGGGACGGTATCATGTACCACCGCATCCAAGACAGCCAAAGGGGAGTAGTGGAGCAGTTGGTATTGCCAGAGAAGCTGCGTGCTACGGTCAAGACTGCTCTCCACGATGACTCAGGGCATCTAGGATTCGAGAGGACGTTGCAGATGATAAGAGAGAGATTCTACTGGCCAAGAATGTTCCAGGACATCAAGGCTTGGTGTGAGCAGTGTGAAAGGTGCTGTCTCAGGAAGACCCCAACTGCAGGCCTCAGGGCTCCCCTGGTCAGTATCCACAGCAGTGCCCCCATGGAGCTTGTGTGTGTGTGGACTTTTTGAGCCTGGAGAAGTCAAAGGGTGGCATTGAAAATGTGCTTGTGGTTACAGACCACTTTTCCCGCTATGCACAGGCCTACCTGACAAAAGACCAAAAGGCCTGCACAGTGGCTAAAGGTCTGTGGAGAAACTTCTTCTGCCGGTTTGGTTTCCCCCAAAAGCTTCATGCAGACCAAGGGCGCAACTTTGAAAGTGCTATTGTTAAGGAGCTGTGCAAGTGTACTTGCATCACTAAGACCCATACAACCCCCTACCACCCCCAGGGCAATGGGACCACTGAAAGGTTCAATCGTACCCTCATGAACATGCTGGGGATGTTGGAGCCTCACTTAAAGCCCCGCTGGCATGAGCATGTTGATGCAATGAGACATGCTTATAACTGCACACAACACAATTCCACTGGGTTCACACCATACTACCTGATGTTCGGTAGACATCCCAGTCGACCTGGTCTTCGGGCTTTCTACACCCAATGAGCCATGTGAATACAGTGAGTATGTGCAAACTGCATGACAGTCTCTCACAGGCCTACGCTCTTGGAATGCTAAGGCACAACAGAAAAAGCACTACTATGGTCTGAAGTCAAGACTTCAGACCAGGGGATAGAGTCCTAATCAAAGTGTGTCATGTGGAGGGCCGGCAGAAACTCAGAGACAAATGGGAGTCACGTCCATACATTGTGGTGAAGAAACAACCCAGCACACCTGTGTATGTGGTGCGATCAGAAGATGGTGAAAGGGAGAGAGTGCTACACCGCAACCTCCTTACACAGTGTATGTTCCTTCCAGTCGAACCAGCTGGTGAAGAGACAGGAGAGGAGGTTGAGTCGGATACAGCAGAGGATGAGGAGATGGACGATACAGAGGAAGTTGTGGAGACCGTTCTACCTTGGACAACAGACGGTCAGGTAGATGAACACACAGTAAGGGAAGAAGAGGATTTGGATGATGGACAGATGGATCAAGGAGAGGAGGAAAAGACTAAAAGTGCTAAGAGAAACCCACAGAGGACCCGACGTCCCCCGAAAAGGTTATCTTGTCAGAGGAGGGCCGAAGAAAGAGAGAAAGGGGATGGGAGTTGTGGCAAAGGGCAAAAGCAAGAAGAGCAGCAGGGCTTACGTGAAACAACAAAGCCATATCCTGAGAGGGCCCTTGGTGCACAAACATTCTCAATGCAGGACACATAGTCATCACGGTTTTTTGTTTATTTTCATTGACTGCTGTTTAACTGACTGTTCTGTGCATAGTGATCAGTGTTCTGTTTTGCTTACCCTGATGCCTGGGACGCCATCAAGTAAAGAAGGGGTAGATGTAAGGGTGTTAAATAGACAGGCCACCATGTGGCGCTGTTTACCGCGATTTGAGTATTGTGCCCCTCCGCGCCAACATAGTTTGCATTTGTTTGCGTGTGCTCCGTCTTGTTTCATGTTTTTCTCTAATGACTACAAGGTGAGCAGTATATTACGGTAGTTGTGTTGTACAATCTGTTTTAAATCTAAGTTTAAATCACCCATCCGTTCAGTTTGTTTGGTCAATATGTTGCATAGGATGTTCGTTTACTTGTTGAGGGTTATATGTGATGTGTGTGCTGGGGTCTTATATGATCTTATACGATATGATTTTGTCTACTGCGTAATTTAATGTTTTCGTCCTTTTCTTCTTTTATTTGAAAGATAATTTATTTAATGATATAGTTTATGGTTTATGTATTTATTTTTACATTTATTTTTACATTTTGGGGAGCTCCACTGAGGCTATAGTAACGTTGATCATAGTGCTCTACGAGTGTCGTCGTTAGCTACAAAGGTTTTAACAACGTTTGTAGCTAACGATGCTTTCGGGAAACGGTCTGAAATCTGAACAATGATCGTACAAAGGTTTTAACGAGCATCGTAGGCTAACGATGCTTTCGTTGAAACAGGGCCCTGAGCTGTTCTCAGCATCTCTGAGAACTGTGCCACTGTATAAGAAGTCCTTTGCTTTGGCCAATGCATTGGACCGCTCCTTGCTTTGTTATTTTTTGTTTGTTTGTGGATCCTTCACTGACCTGCATTTAACCTTTTGGCTGTAAACAAGTAAATATATGATCTATTTTTGTCTACAAAATGCTAATGCCACATTTTTGGTGAATTTTGTAACTTTTAACAAATGTATATGAATCTACTGTTTAGTAATTTGCGTATCACCTGCAGTAGTTGGCTATCACTGCTGTACTAAGGGAATAGGTTGGTTTGACGATTGCCATCACTTGCACTTTGTTCTATGAACATCCTCATTTTACCGATAGCGATGTATTGTGACACTTCCTTTGACAAATGTACTTGTAAGTCGCTTTGGATAAAAGCGTCTGCAAAATGCCCTAAATGTAAATGTAAATGTAAATGTATGATAGGCACCAAGCTGTCCCTTCAGATTCAGGTCTTCCTTTAGAGCTGGTGAATTCCATATCAATAATAATCAGCGTCACAGCGTGGTTCAATAATAAAGTAATCCAACCTTGACTTTGAGGACACGTGTCGCCAGGGCTGCCTTAACCAGGCATACGGCCCTGGGGCAGATTTTT
>OMLJ01010673.1:3085-14255 GCA_900302595.1 Gadiculus argenteus | reverse complement strand
TTCTAAGATACTAAAGATGTTAGGCTCTGTATTCTGCAGGCCACTCTGGAACTTGTTGGTCGTTGTTGTGTCTGGCTGTCAGTGTGCGTGCATGCTATGCGTAGGCTGCATCAAGAGAAAGAGAAATCTGATTGGCCAGCTAACCAAGCCAGTAACTTTGTAAGAAAGTGCTTTTTTATACTTACTCAAGTAGGTTTTCCGATTGGAATATTTACTTGTACTTTTACTTGAGTATAGATTTTCAGTACTCTACCCATCACTGCCGATACATTGCTGTCATCGTACGAGAGGAGGTGCTATTAGTAGATACAATGCTAGAGGCTGTATCGGTGTATATACTCGCTGTATACTGTATTGGCCCATGCTGAAGTTCATGAATCTGGATCGGTATCGGGGAAGGAAAAAATCTTATGGGAACATCTCTAGTGATAAGCCATTAAAAGTGTTCTGCCATCTGTACTGTGCCCGAGTACATTTGCCCCCTAAACTCTAGATCGTTTTGCTAGTGTGAGCACGCCATCTGTACTCGAGTACGGTTCAATTCCGTGGCCTCGGTACACTGCGAAGAGGTGTGCTCGGGCCACGGTACAGATGCTAATGAGCCGACACGTGCTAACGAGAGGATACCTAACCTGAGCTGGATGAGAGGCAACCGGGGTGGGGGGGGCAGGCAATCGTACTTGAGTATGGTACAACTTTGCCTAGTGTGGGTCCGCCATTATGGTGCATTTCCATCGGAGGGTGCGGGTCGGTTCAGTCCACAAAGATGCAGTAGTCGATTCCACTGCCAAAAAGTGGGCGTGACCCGGACTGAGCTGTACTCGTCTGGCAGTACTACTCCGTTGGGGTACTGAGACCCTGAAAGGGTGTCGTGCACTGCCGGCAAGTTTGAGCTACACACGCTGTCCGTTGATTGGTCGACCGAATCGGCACTTCCGTGCGACAGGAGGGTAATAACAAACAAACACAGAACCCGTGAGATATTTCTGGACAACGGCGAAAGCTTTGTTTATTGAAGTGTCGTATTGAAATGTCCCGCAAAAGTTTGCTGTCCTTCTTGGACATCCTACATTGTTGCCCTTTGTTCATTGTGCGCGTTCTTCTTTTTCCTTGGGTTTATTAGCGGGCTACACTGTGTCGGGCTGCTATGAGATCACGATGCTTACAGCTGCAGTGGCTATCGCCGTCCGGCTTAAACCCCGCCCACCATAAGGGTACTGTCGGTGGTGTAAACGTGAGCCGTAACTGACTTATCGTAAACCGCAATACCGTCCCTCACTACCCACACCGAACCGACCCGCACCCACCAGTGGAAATGGGGCATTAGTGTCATCCCAGATGGGAGAGTCCACCCATAAGTGTGCTGGATAGATCAGCCTAACCAGTGGACCATAGCAACAACTAGGTGGACTTTCCCCACAGGTGATTTTGATACGGTGTGTTATGGTTAACCACCCTCACACCTGGTAGTAAAGTAGGGGCCTGTTAAGTTAAAAGAACAAACCCCAAGCGGTGTAGGTCTGTTGGTTTAGCCTACTGATGGGCTGATGGGGTCATTATCAGCTTTAACGCTGTCCCTTCTCCCCCGGCAGTGACTCTAGCCTACGGTATCTACAAGCAGGACCTGCCGGCCCCTGAGGAGAAGCCCCGCACCGTGGTGTTCGTGGACCTGGGACACTCCAACTTCCAGGTGTCTGTGTGTGCCTTCAACAAGGGCAAGCTCAAGGTAAGCCCGGGGCTGAAGGCCAACTCACTGATGGCTTACTTTGGTCTGCTAAGGGAATTCTGAAGCCTTAGCCTCTGGTGGTGATATCCGAAGAAGACCACACCGTGTTTTGAAAAATGTATCGTTTTTTACTTTGGGAAGTGTACTGCGATATGAGAAATGCAGGGAAAACATTCATGTTTATTACATAATTAAAGGTCCCACGACATGCCACCAGGTGTGCTGTGATTAGCCGTTACAAGCCGTTTTGGAAATCCGCCCCTTATGACACCACAGGTGGGCGTGTCCACCTAGACGTGTGACGGATAGATGTAGCAACGTTTGCTACAGTCCACTGGGTAGGCTGGTAGACTGATCTATCCAGGACACATCTAGGTGGACACGGTCACTTGTGCAGATTTCACTAACGGCTAATCACACCACACCTAGTGGCATGTCATGGGACCTGTAGTGTGTATGTATGTATGTATGTATGTATGTATGTATGTATGTATGTATGTATGTATAAGCATCATAAAATGGCAATGGCCGTCTTCATATGGTCACTCCTCGTGAACTAACCCTCCGCTCTGCACTCAGATCCTGGCGACGGCGTTCGACTCTGCGCTCGGCGGCAAGGAGTTTGACGAGGTGCTGGTGAGCCACTTCTGCGAGGTGTTCGGCAAGAAGTACAAGCTGGACCCGCGCACCAGGCCCCGCGCGCTGGTGCGCCTCTACCAGGAGTGCGAGAAGCTGAAGAAGCTGATGAGCGCCAACTGCTCGGACCTGCCGCTCAACATCGAGTGCTTCATGAACGACGTCGACGTCACCGGCAAGATGAACAGGTGGGCGCGCGGCTACGTACCGCTGACCTGTTGGGGTCTTCTTTGTCTTTGTTTCGTCAATCCATCCATTTGTCATTATGTGTAGTTATTACACGGCTCTTCTCAACGCTGTGGATCGCTCCGTTCTCTTGCATGGGCCTTCCCGACTTCCGGTGGTGAATTTTTTTTCAATAATGACCGTTGCTTTGCATATAATGACCGCTGTCAAGGAAAGTCACGTGTTTCGTATCAACCCCCGTGTAACTTATGAAGCCCAGCGTACTCGTTTGCTAAGCGACGTCAACGTCTTTGGCGGACTATTTCTGTGCTGATCAACACTATGAATGCTGGTAACAAATTGATTGTAAAAAGACACACCGTGTGAAGTTATTTTTTCGTTTTGACTAGTAGCCGTGTAATAAACTGGATAATGTATAGAACGCCTCCGCTTCGTGTCGGTGTCCTGTTCGCCCTGTCGGGAATTATTTCCTGATAATGACTTTATACATTATCCCTTACTTATTGCAGAAACCCTTTCTATTCCATGACCTTTTTTGTTTTCTTTAATAGCATCAGCCTTTAGCATTCCTCTAGGCTCTAGCACCAAAAACAGGCCCCTGTGTATTTTGTAGATTTCTTTTTGTATGAAAGGCAAAGTACCTGAAGGTGTTTGGTTATGGTTAACCGAACAAAGTATCTGGAGCTAATCAAGGTGTGTGTGTGTGTGTGTGTGTGTGTGTGTGTGTGTGTGTGTGTGTGTGTGTGTGTGTGTGTGTGTCCTATGACCATGTTCCTTTCCTCCAGGGCTCAGTTTGAAGAGATGAGTGCAGAGCTGCTGTCCAGAGTGGAAGGTCCCCTGCAGAGCGTCCTGGAACAAGCCAGTGAGTGGATCCAGCTCACTGAATCAGAGACACTGCTATCCCGAACATCTCCCTCTTACAGACACACACGAGTAGACGCAAGTCTGGTCCCATGATTGCGCCCATTCCCCAGGGCGTCTTTGCATGCCCTTTCATGCCTATGATCTTGCAGTGCCGAACAATTTCAATGAATAATGCGGTCATGTAATGCTGGATCAGGGAGGAACACTCTTAACGACGACCAGGCTCTGTGAGCGCAACAGGAGGACCTCACAAGTGATTATAATAACGGAACATAACAGTCCGTCTGTATAATCAACGCTGAGTATAGTTTAGGGATACGTGGAACTGTGAGTGTGCAGTGGGGATGTTAGGGTGTAAACGGAGCATATAACTAACGGAGCGTGTCCACCGGCGGCTGCGGGTCGGTTCGGTATGAATAGAGTTTTAGAGTTAGAGTTTTCACCGCCAAAAGTGGGAGGGGTCCGGACTTAGCTTTATTTATCTCTCGGTACTCCTCCGTTGCTGTCCTTTTTGGACGTCCTGCATTGTTGCTCTTTGTTCATTGTGTTGCGTTCTTTTTCATTGGATTTATTAGCGGGCTACACTGCGCCGGGCTGCTATGAGGTCACGATGCTTACGTAGCCGCCGCGGCTATTGCCATCCGGCTTCAACCCCGCCCTACCATAAGGGTACTGTCGGCGGTGGAAACGTGAGCCGTAACTGAGCTGGGCCAAACTGCACCTTCACTATTGGGCCAAGGCGTGCTGGGCCTAAGCGCACTCGCCGGTGGAAACACGCCATGAAGCCTAAGCCCAGAAGCACAACCCAAACTGAAGTACAAAACTGAACCAAGAGGCAACCGGCTTGTGTGGGAGAGGCTGAGAGTGGAGGCGTGCAGGCCCAACCTACACAGGGGCACCACGGTCCACTCCCACCACCGGCGGTCCAGATACAAACCAGAGAACCAGCAGACACACAGAGAGAGGGGCGTCACACCAATGACTATGCCAAGCACATTTTCGGCTGAAGACGACCTGAAGTCTCCAAAGAAAGAGGCCTGTGCAATTGGTGTTTCTGATGAAATTAAACATTCACACAGCGATGGCGTAGTCATCGCTCAGGGACACCTCCACACTCGGCTAGGAGGAGCCGGGGAACGAACCAGCAACCTTCTAGTTACCGGCCAACCCACTCCTGAGCTACTGCCACCCACATTATGACTTGTACATTTTCTGACCATTAAAATGATGTTGGTACAATTTTAAGGGTTATCACTTGAGCATTAGAAATTGCCTAGCCATCCGTCGCCTATTAAGAAATGAAATGAGCTGTGAGCATATGTTTCCAGGTTGACAGCCCCTACCTCTGTAAGAGCTCCTTTGGGATTTTTATTTCAGCTTATCTCTAAAAAAATACAATAAAGCAGCACTTTTTCATAGCAATGTTCTTTACCCATGGCATATCATTAGGGTTATCACTAACCCTAACCCTATTGTTTTGCTTCCTGTGTGCAGAGCTCAAGAAGGAAGACATCTATGCAGTGGAGATTGTAGGCGGTGCATCCAGAATGCCGGCCATTAAAGAGCGCATCAGCAAGTTCTTTGGCAAAGAGCTGAGCACCACGCTGAACGCAGACGAAGCTGTGGCCAGGGGGTGTGCGCTTCAGGTGAGTCTTGACATGGGCAGAGCACAGACCGCAATTGATTGATCGATTTTATTTTATATTTTTTTAATGCAAAATATAAAACAGCACTTATACATCATACAGTCATACATTAAAATTAGTGGTGGGCATAGATTATTTTTTTTATCTAGTTTAATCCCACTGTAATGTTGGAATTAATCTAGATTAATCTAGATTAAAATGGCTCATTTGAATTCTGCCGAAGGCATTCATAATATGTGTGTGCTACCTAAATAATGACTAAAAGTAAGTCTTTGAGAAGAGGTTTCTCAAGCCAGGTGGTGCATTAGACCAGGGGCTCACCTCCTGTTTCCAAAATGCATCACAAACTGCTTGAGAAAGCTGTTCCACTATGATAATTGGTGATGAAAATAAATAATGATCAATAACATGTACTTGTAACACAGATGTACTTACACATGTAAGATGTGTTTACTAACTTTATTCAGTTAAACGTGAATTTTGAACTGTAGGCACATCGCACTCGCAGCGCAAGACGTCTCCTCCACTCGCACCATGCTCACACCGGGCCTGCATGCTCTGCTGTGTGTAGTAGAGATGCGCAGATGAGCTGTAATGTCATCCGCACACGTTGCTTAATATCAATAATCCACACAAAGCAATGTTTTTAGCATATGCAGCATATGATCTCAACAATGTGTGAGGGCATACAGGGCAGCAGGGGTGGTCCACAGTGGAATGCTGATATAAACCAGCGGACGAGCGCTGAGCAGAGATGTTCGCGCATTTCAGAAGCAGGGAGATTCAGTAAGACCAACAACTCACCCAGCTCCCAACCCAACCCAGAGAATAGATTAACGGAGATATATTTTTTTATCGCCCGATAAGAGTCTTGCGTTAACGCAGCACATTAATGCTGATAACGGACCACCACTAATTAAAATACATAGTCAGGGATGACACAATAAACCCCAAAGGCTTATTTCCATTTAGGTCCCTGGGGGGCAGGAGAAGAGGGCAAGTAGCAGCATTCAAATAATTACATACAAGTCACACACATAACAACGATCATAATTAAAACATGCCTAAGATTAGTGCTAAGCCATTGTTTCAAAGCCTGTTTAAAACTGCCTATTTTTCTCACTGACTTGAGCGTGCCAGGTAACCTGTTCCAAAGGGTAGTTCCAGCATAAAGAATCAGAATCCACCTCAAATAAAGTGGGCTAGCTACATACAGAGCCTTTTTGGTTATAATGCGCACAGAGTGGTGGACGGTGAGCGCTGTTTGGCTAACACATACTGGCCCCTCGCTGCCAGCTGTGTTCTGACCTCTCCCACAAAGCAAACAAAGAACTGTTCCAGTCCGTCTGCTGCGGTCGGTCACGCTCGTGTTGCAGAACAGTTTACAGGGCGTTTGCATCCATGAGCGATGCGGACCATATCTCCCATGGTCATCGGCAATAACAAATTCACGGCAAGCTCTCAAACTAAATCATACCCACCCCGTCTATCAACAAATGTCAACTAAAGGTCTGTCCCTCCCCTGTCCCCCTCTCCCCTCTCTTCCTCTGTGTTCTGTATGTGTTCAGTGTGCCATCCTGTCCCCGGCGTTCAAGGTCCGGGAGTTCTGCATCAGCGACGTGGTGCCCTTCCCCATCTCTCTGAAGTGGAGCTCTGCAGTAGAGGAGGGTGTGGGGTAGGACCTTTAGTTCTCTGGGAGAGCTCTGTAATGACAGATTGTATATGGTGGATCAATCAAGCCTGTTTTGAGAACTTCATCAGTGATTTGTTTAGCGAATTTGTACTAGGGTTTAGTTTTGAATGTGAAGCTCGTCTGAACGGACCGATCTATCCTTCAATCTAAACAAACAGGATCATGATGATCACTGGCATACTTGGTGCTCGATTGATGATTGCATTGATGTGGTCCATGTTGTCTGTCTGCAGTGACTGCGAGGTGTTCACCAAGAACCACGCCGCCCCCTTCTCTAAGGTGTTGACGTTCTACCGGAAAGAGGCCTTCCCTTTAGAGGCCTACTACAGCGACCCCAAGGGCCTGCCTCACCCCACCACCACCATAGGTACCCCACTACACTGATCTACAACACTCACAGGGCTGTAGGGCCTGCCTCACCCCACCACCACCATAGGTACCCCACTACACTGATCTACAACACTCACAGGGCTGTAGGGCCTGCCTCACCCCACCACCACCATAGGTACCCCACTACACTGATCTACAACACTCACAGGGCTGTAGGGCCTGCCTCACCCCACCACCACCATAGGTACCCCACTACACTGATCTACAACACTCACAGGGCTAAAAAAAAGAAGAAAAGCGAGTCCCTTCCAGTAAGGTGGGTGCATGTATCCTCTGGTGCAGGCCACTTCATGGTGCAGAAGGTGGTCCCGCAGGCGTCGGGCGAGTGCTCCAAGGTGAAGGTGAAGGTGCGGGTGAACGTGCACGGGGTGTTCAGCGTGTCCAGCGCCTCTCTGGTGGAGCTGCTCAAACCCACGGAGGGGGAGGAGCCCATGGACACGGACCACAATGACAAGGTGAGTGTGGAGACTTAACACTCTATACCTTTTAGAGTTTTTCATTCACAAGAGATCTGGGTAAATAATTATTGAGGACACACCTTTTCTTCCTAAAAATGTGAAGGTGTACTTATAAACTCGCGTTACTGTGACTGGATCAGACATGCTACTTGACATCCTACTGTTTCTTTGATGGTCATGGTTGCTTCTCCGTGGTCAGGTCGCGGGGGCAGCAGCTCTAGCTCTAAATAACCACCTAATGTTATAATGGTGGTGTGCCAGCTGAGTATACACCATCCATAACATAACGGTGGATGTTTTCAGAACAAAATGCAGGTGGACCAGGAGGAGCAGAAGTCCTCTGGAGACGCCACCGGAGACGCCACGCCGGAGGCTGACGACATGACGGACGTGACAGGACAGAACCAGGTCCGCCCAACTCCGCGCAGTATTAAGACCAGGGACACTCCATCCATTTGCATTAAGCTTTGTATTGCTAGAAACCAAGTCATATTTTTAAATGGTCGTGCATCATTCCCTCATTTTCCCCAGAGATGGGAGATATCTTTATTTACCTCTAACACTTCCTTCTTTAAATGTCATGATGATTTTGACATAATTTGAAGAAAGAAGTGTTAGAGTTCTGGCTCTGGTGAGACTACAAGCACCTACTTTTCTTGGACAAGAAGGCACCAAAATAGAAATGTATGTTACATTTCGACTACAAATATGACTGACTTTCAATACAGATTAATGTGAAAATCGGTGGAATGTCCCTTTAAATCTTTGAGAAAGAAAGTGTAAACATTTTCATAGAATTCCACATGAGTAATAGTGTGCAGAAGGCATGAATGTGCTTGTCTCAGTACTTCAAGGGAGATAGTCTCTGAGCACATTTTACGGTGAGCTGAAGTGGTTTTATATCTCTTCGACTCGCAGCCAGTGAAGCTCACTTGAAGAACTTCACAGCACTTCCCCAGTTTGAAAGCCACACTCACCCACAATAGTGCAAGTCTGTACGCACCCACACCAAAAAGATCTGCTTGGCTAGCTTCAACCACATTATGTAATGTCAAATTGTTTCGATAATAAGGCAATTCACGTGGTATGGCAGAGCCACACACGCCCCAGAAGGTGAATGTGGTTTCAACTGGGTTTGTTGAAGAAAAATTTACTAAAATACTAAGAATCACTCTTAATGATTGATGTTTTGGAGATGGATATTATAATAACATTCTCCAAATATTTCCAAAGGAAGTAAGGATAGGCATCGTCAGTGTGTGAATGTGTGCATGAATGGATGAATGTTGGCAATACTGTAAAACATTTTGAGTGGCCACTGGTTAGAGAAGCACTGTATAAATACATCCACATATGTTTTTCTTAACTCATGTGTCTGTGATTGAGGGTCTAATGCAGTACACCTCAGCAAATGGTTTAAAGGCAGAAACCAATCGTTGGGCATGTTGCGTTCTTACTCTGTAGAGAGGCAGGCTAAATGCTCCTATCTGCTCTAAAGGGTGTTTGTGTGTGTGTAGCACTGACATGCCCCAGGATGATCCTAGGTCACATGTCTCTTCCTCACCCCCAGACGTCGACAGAGGAGAGCAAGCAGGAGAAGAAGGCGGAGACTTCACAGGCCAAGAAGCCCAAAGTGAAGACCAAGACGGTGGAGCTGCCCATCGAGCAGAAGCCGGAAGGGCAGCTGTCCAATGAAACGCTCAATCTGTTTGTGGAGAATGAGGTAATGCACACGCACAAGCTCCATGTTCCCTCGGTACCCTGGTGTGTTGTTTTGACCAAACAACTATGAATTACTTTGTTTTTTCGTTCTTTTCACAAAGCACCAACCATTCTCCTGATGAGTGCTTCTGATTTGGCTTTGTTGCTCAAGCTGTGACTTGATTTGGGTTTTACTCACTGCCCTATTTCCCCATCCCCACCTGGCAAATCATATTGTGTGTGTTTAATGAGTGTGAGATCACACAGCTTTCTCTTGCATGTCAAGTAGAAAAAGTCAGAAGAAGCTGGTTTAGCACCAGGCTAGGAGAAGTTGAGAGACTGCCTCCTTCTGGCTAATGACATAATTTTGATGAGCGACCACACTGCTGTGTTTGAAAAATGCGGAAATGTTTATTTATAGATGGCCAGAGATGGTACACACCCTTTGCAGTTGCTTTATTTCTGATGGCATAATTAGAATATGAGGAACATTCACCATGTTGGTCAGTACTACGGCATATCGTGAATTAACATGTCATGGCTCTAGTGAGGTGTGGAAAGATAGAAGGAAATATGTGAACACTTTATTATACCTTTTATTAATAATAAGAAGAGGTATACCCGCACACTGTCGCTGCTGCTCCCAGTCATTTAATTACATTTTCACAATGTTTCGACTGTAGTAGGTTGTCTTCAGGTGTTAACAGGAACACAGGGAGGGAGGGGATATATAGCCATGAGAATGGGCTCCATTAGCCAATCAGGGAGTAAGGGACATAATGTTCCTCAATTAAATACATCATCATACAGATACAATATTAAATACATCATACAGAGTGTAAAAGATAATGGTGTGAGCTATAGGACACGTAAATACATTGTTTAAATAAATACAAGTGTTGTACAATAACAATCTTGGCTTGCTCACTAGAAAGAACAGTAAAAACAATATCAAAACCATATGAAAACCCACAGTCTGTTCAAGTGCTACACATCACATCCACCACAAAACAAAAGGCAAAGTAAAAAATGTTTACAAAGAAAGAAAGGGAGAAATCTCCATACGAAATGATGAACTGTGTGAACTGAAAAAGTGAACTGGTCATACATTATGGTGCAACAGGTCATCACGTATCACCAACTGCAAAGAAACAGAAATGACAGACACACAGACACAGGCAGATCCAGTATAGTCTGGATTGATTCATAAAGGATTGAGGTCAAACTGTTCGTTGAGTCCATACAGAGCCGTTGTATTGAGGGCATTTATGTGGAATGTTTCGCGTTGTAAGAGTAGGCATTCATATTTTCTACCTAGGTGGTGAAATATTGAATAAATCACTGAGAGCAACAGCGACAGTGTGCAGGTTTACTTTATAATTATTTGACACTTTTTTTTACCCTGCACCTGTACATAGTTGGATGTGCGTGCACTGTCTGCTACTAACCCTAACCCTAATAAACCATTCAGAAGTTGTTAATTATGACGTATATAATTATTACTTAATTATTAATTCATTATACATTATTAATGACATCAATTCAACATTTATGTCCCATTTATTAATGATTAAAATAAACGATATATAAATAGATAATACTACTTATACATAAAGGTCTAACAAAATAACACTTATTCAAGTATATTGCTTTTTATATGCAGCTAGTCCTATTTTCTACTGATGATTGAATGGTGTTTTACTAAGGATATCTTGGTCAGCTAAAACACTAAAGCCGCTACCTGTATTGAACATGTCGTGTGTCTCTCAGGGGAACATGATCATGCAGGACAAGCTGGAGAAGGAGCGCAACGACGCCAAGAACAACGTGGAGGAGTACGTGTACGAGATGAGGGACATGCTGCACGGCC
>OMLJ01010671.1:3226-16054 GCA_900302595.1 Gadiculus argenteus | reverse complement strand
CAGCGAGCTGTTTTTAGCTCTTCAAGAAGGCTGAACTCTGAACTCTTGAACTTTGCTGAAGACTGTCGGAAAAAAGTCATAAAGTATTCCTTGTTTGATATTGTACACCCCAATAAGTTGCATTTAAAAGAGGGGGCTCTGTGGCCTTGTCTCTGGCCTCCTCTCGCCTCGGCAGAACCGCAGCATTACGCTAGTGGATTAATGTGCCTTGTGATGCTGAACTGTTCTTTTTTCTATATATTTTATATAATAAACCCTATATGATCGGTTTAGCTGCCTTGGGGAGAGGCCATGCTGTACTGGTTGCGCCTTGTCACGTTCCAGCTATCTTTACCCCATTTACTTTTAGAAAGGATAATCATGGCAGAAATATTTACAGACAGCTGTTGTGTACTGTACACTGGGGCCAGTAACCCTATATTTTTCTCTATATATTATGTAAATATAACCGCTAAGTAACTGAAGGTGGTGGTGTTCATGTCAGAGGGAGGGGGGGGGTCTGAATGTAGGGCAGGAGGGTTTGGTGTGTGGTGACTCTTCTGAAGGCCTACATGGTGGCTGGCTGGTAAACTTTAATCTTGCAAATGGGATCTATACGTTTCTACCAATAGGAGGCCTGGACGTTGGCTCCCTACAGTTTGGCCTTATTATATGCACACTTCAACTGACTTTGATGGCATTGATTCATTTTCCTCAAATGGTTTGAATATCTGATTAAGCATTCCGTTTTTATCGTGCTTTAGGTCGTAGAAGTTACGATACATTTATCTTGAATCAAATTGAAACCTAAACCGTGAGGTCAGTAGGCCTATGCCATATATACACACACAACGAGGATTCTCCAGAAGCCAACAATTTACAAATGGAAACTTCTTCAACAGAATGAACCCGTTGGTTTACAACAGTTGGATTACCCCCAAAACTGTTAGGCCTACTCTCATCGGCTGAGAGAAGGTGTTTCTTGTCGATACTGCATGACGGTGCAGCATACAGGATATGGAATCGATTTTAGATATTCACTGTTCAATCGATCTACAGATTAATGATGTATACTGTACTTCCACCTATTGACTGTATATTTCTGAAGGGTGATAACCACCACAGTGCGGTTAAATATCTCTTATTTTTATCTATTGTAGTGGCGAGGCTACCATTATACTGGCATTTTCCACAATTCCATCTGGCTTTGTATAGTTGCATTCAGAGCATGCTGAATGCAGTAGGTCTAGCCCATGTGCTGGGCACGAAGTCGCACTTCAGGAGGGGTGACCCCACGCTCCACCCTGAAAGGTGGGGGTGTGTTTCAGTCCTGTCTCTCTCTAGTCTCCTGGGATGTCCAGGAATCTTTTTTTTTTTTTTTTTTTTTTTTTTTTTTTTTTTTTCAGATTACGGGTGTAATATGAACCGCTTATCATTTGTAATTTTTAATGTTAATATTTTAAATGTGAAGCTTTGGCATGATATTATTCAAATGTATAAACTTGTGATCACGTTAATGTCTTTTGGAGTTATTGGTGGTTATCAAAATGTCCGATAATACTATTTAATACAGAATCAATAAAATAACTTTGAAAACTAGGCTATATTATTTTTTCCCACCCTCCATTGAAGATGACTTGATTGTTAAATCGTTCCACAGGTCATAAAAAATCCAAATCAACAATTCTGGAGCAGAACATGGACCATATGTGTAGTATAGTTAAATAAAAAAATAATATTTTGTTTGAGATCAAACGTGTATATTTTTGTAAGTGGCTACTCAACAACAATACAACAGTATTTTATAGGCTATGGAGTCAGATTTAAGATGCTGTGGTGGTAAGATGCTTAAGTTTCAAGAGCTATTATTTTAGTGTAATGGCAGCTATTAGTGAGTGAAATGTGCAGTAAGAATAACTCAGGTTGAGCCAATTGAGTTTATTTATCACAAGTGAGTGAAATGCAACACTGAGGGAGGGAGCAGGGAAGGGAGGGGTAAAAAATATAGAAAAGGCCTCACTAAATTAAACGATCATCTGATTTAGACTGATGCCCTATTCCGCTGAGACCTCAGCGCTCATCAGACAGAATCGATACTGGTTGCGCTCTCTGGTGGCGCCCTCTGGTGGCGCTCGCTGATGGCGCCCTCTGGTGGCGCCCTCTGGTGGGACCCTCTGGTGGCGCTATCTGGTGGCTGCATCTGGTGGGACCCTCTGGTGGCGCCATCAGGTGGCTCCATCTGGCGACAATCTCACCAATAACTGATCAATGGTTTGGAATTAGAAAGGGACAAAGTAAAATTGTAAAACTCCCTCCTCACCTCCAATGGGCGGACTTATTATTATCATTATCACTTCATTCGATATGACGGAAATATATCCACGTGGGTCGGTGATTACTGACGTCCGTCTGCAGCGCAGAGCTTCCCTGAAGTCAACAAACAGGAGAACCAATAGAAACGTGTGATTTCGTAGGGTTTGTCTGCCAGGGGTGTGTTTAGGTTGAATTCGCAGAATACAGCTGATAAGAGGCTTATTTAACAGAACCTGGGAGGCGACCCAGCAGCAGAAGCAGAGCAGGACTTCTTATGAACCAGCAGAACCATAAACTTTACTTTATGGTTAGCCATAAACTTTTTCTTTACTCTTATTAATAAACCTTGGGTCGCACCATAATGTCATTCGTAGTATTCGTTGCGGTATCTTTTGCTCACGTCCTCTTCACGGTCGGCGTGGTGTGCAGGCCCCTGGCGGACGAGGGCCCCTACCTGGCGCATGGCTGGGGCCAGGTGGTCCGGCTGAGGCACCTGTACGCCGCCCGCCGCGGCCTCCATCTGCTGATCAGCGGGGATGGGAGGGTGGGGGGCTCCACCGAGCAGACCCCCAACAGTGAGTACCTCCTGATTCCATCAGCATCCATTGTACAATTCACACAAGTCTGTACTGTACAATTCACATGTCTGTACTGTACAATTTAATGTTTGATTAATTGTTATTATTGTACAGTACAAACATGTGAATTGTACAGTACATACATGTGAATTATACAGTAAAAAACATTAATTGTACAGTAGCCTGCAGACATGTGAATTGTACAGTACAGACATGTGAATTGTACAGTGAATTGTACAATTGACAGTGTATTTAGAATTTCCTGCAGGTTATTAATCTGATTTCGGCACAAACACAACATGCTGTTAAGTGTCTCCATGCAGGTTATGGTTCTGATTGTGATTGTGATGTTGTGTTCTCAGGCCTCATGGAGATCCGTCCTGTGGACAGAGGCTGTGTTGCCATCAAAGGAATCGCTGCCTCTCACTTCCTCTGCATCGTCGGGAATGGAAGACTTTACTCATCGGTGAGTTAAAGAATATAATATAATATAATGGAAGACTTTCCTCATCGGTGAGTTAAAGAATATCATATAATACAGTATAATGGAAGACTTTACTCATTGGTGAGTTTAAGAATATAATATGTAATATAAGATAATGGAAGACTTTACTCATCGGTGAGTTTAAGAATAGAATATGTCATATAATATAAGATTCCAGATTCAAGAAGATTTATGGAAGACTGTCCGAATGAGCAATCATCTGAACTATGATGTCATCTGTTCAGTTTACAATTCTTAATCAAATGTTGTATCAATGCAATCATTCAGATATTTTTGTTCGGCCTACATATTAGTATCTTATATCGGCAATATCCTTATAATAATAATAATATAAGTATATTGAGCAGTATTTAACTCTGGCCTGAATACTGTTAACACAATTAACAAATACATTAAATTAACAGTTTGAGAACATTGTTGAGGTTTTGACAAATTCATTAAAAAAAAAAAGTATTTAAAAAACACATGCTTCCGATATCCATTCAAACTAAAACATGTAATGCCCTGTGCCCTGGGTCATATTGTTAGTTGGGTGCACCAACCTTTGTCCAATGGGATGCACCACATAATGTGTTTGCTGAGTTTGAAAAGCTGAATGGATGAACCCCCCCCCCAGCCTTGACCCCCAGGGGGGGCTGGTCTCCGCCGCCAAAGTCAACAGAAGAGCATCCGCAGGAATACAAACAGCTCCGATTAAAGGCTTCCTATTGGCTATCAGTTATCAGTTATCAGTTATTAGTTCAGTATCAGACCAGCGGAAACTTTATAATATCCTTGACGTTTATACAACGATAAATGGGGAATGTGTAAATTATTTCAGTTTTCAATATACTATGTGATCTGATGATGAGATATACAGTATATGTGTATACAGTGTGTGTGTGTATATATATGTGTATATATATATATATATATATATATATATATATATATATATTATATATATATGGCATGGGGCATTACATGTTTTAGTTTGAATGGATATCGGAAGCATGTGGTTTTGAAATACTTTTTTTTAATCTAAATTTGTTAGATTTATGGAAACCTCAACAATGTTCACAAGCTGTTAAATTAATGTATTTGTTAATTTTGTTAACAGTATTCGGGCCAGAGTTAAATACTGCTCAATATATTTATATGATTATTGTTATTATTATTATTATTATTATTATTATTATTATTACTAGGATATTGCCGACATAAGATAGTAACATGTAGGTCGAACAAAAATATGTGAATGATTGCATTGATATACAACATGTGATTAAGAAGTATATATATATATATATATATATATATATCCAATAAAATGTACATAAAAATCCAAAGGATGTTACCAGAGATGTGTGCAGGAATGTAATTGTGATGACCTATAAACCAACATGATGTCCATCTGTCCATCCAGCTGGTGTTCATCAGAGACGATTGCACCTTCCGAGAGCAGATCCTCCCAGACGGTTACAACGTCTACACCTCGGCCACGCACCACGCCCTGCTCAGCCTGGGGGGGCCGCAGGGCCCCGAGGCGAGCCTGCCCGCCCATGCACAATTCCTCCCTATGGTGAGCACCCTGGAGCCGGGGGCCGGAGGGGGTCCGGAGCCCAGGAGCCAGCCCCCAGAGCTGGAACCAGTGGACCACATGGAGGCCTTCGGGGCCCTCTCCCAGCTCATCCACAGCCCCAGCTTCCAGAAGAGGTGACCCTAAACTCGGAGGTCCCAGGTGGGGACGTCATGAACTGATGTTGAAAGACTTGAGGGTCGAGGGTCCAGCCCTGTGGTATATCACAGTGATCCAATCCAATGTTCCTCTAAAAACGGGCATAAAAGTAAGATGGATCAGGTGATCCTGGAGAGCAAAACATGGGATTTCCAAATCCGGATCAATTTGATCCAGATTATTTTTTTTGAGAAACTGGGCCCTGGAGCTTCAGATTGTCACCTGCTGACCTGAGGGTCTACTGCTCCATGGTCCACCTCAGGGTCTACAGCTCCATGGTCCACCTCAGGGTCTACAGCTCAATGGTCAGTTAGGGTCTACAGCTCCATGGTCCCTCAGGGTCTACTGCTCCATGGTCCACCTCAGGGTCTACTGCTCCATGGTCCTTCAGGGTCTACAGCTCAATGGTCAGTTAGGGTCTACAGCTCCATGGTCCCTCAGGGTCTACAGCTTCATGGTCCCTCAGGGGTCTACAGCTCCATGGTCCCCTTCAGGGCCTACTGCTCCATGGTCCGTTGAGAACCAGGGGGCACTTATACACAGGTATGTGTGTGTGTGTGTGTGTGTGTGTGTGTCAGTGTCAGAGCTAGACGGCCTGCAAAAGGGCTGATCATGGTCCCACGTTCAAGCAACGCAAGGGGGTTACGGACCCCTGACGTCCTTGCAGACCCTCCTTGCGTCCACCACAAGGGCTTGACGTGCGCCTCCCAAAAATTGTAACCTTCTGTTGAGGCGATACAGCCACAAGGTCTGTGATTGGTCCGCTGACTAAAACTTGATGCAGAACCACAAAGGTTCACGACTGCGTCGAAGCGTCTGTGTGGTCATTGCGTTGCGTGAACGTGGGACCATAATCAGCCCTTAAGCCCTTTGAGACTGTACCTGAGATTAAGGGCTATGCGAATAAAATGTAATTGAATGTAATTAGTTTATCCAAAACGTAACCCAAACAGTTGTTGTGTTTATTTAAATCTATCTCTACTGTGTACATGATTGTGCAATTGTGTCTGGGAGACTTGTTTGTTTTCAGATAAACATTAATGTGTCCGAGCGCACATGTGTATTATACTATTCGCCTAACATATGATATGCATAATATGTTAATACTATACAATACATGTTATGTAGGCTTTGTGTATTCTTTTACAGATGCCTGTGCATTCATATAAATGAATATGGACCAAGTTGTGCTTACATTTACATTTACATTTAGGGCATTTAGCAGACGCTTTTATCCAAAGCGACTTACAATAAGTAAATTTGTCATAGGAAGTGTCACAATACATCGCCATCGGTAAAATGAAGATGTTCGTAGAACAAAGTGCAAATACTGACAATCGTCGAACCAACCTATTCCCTTAGTACAGCAGTGATAGCCCACTACTGCAGGTGTTACGCAAACAATAAAACAATACATTCATATACATTGTTAAAAGTTCACCAAAAAATGTTGAAGGTAGGCAAAATGTCACATACAATAGGTGCATATGTTAAGTGCGTAAGACACAATGGTGGGTGGGGTTTGCTATGGAGAGTCCAGATGGACCCTGAACAGGTGAGTTTTAAGTCTTTTGCGGAAGATGGTTAGTGACTCAGCGATCCTGATATCAGGAGGGAGCTCGTTCCACCATTGTGGTCCCAGGACAGAGAAGAATTGCGTTTTTGCAGATCGACCCTTGATTGCCCTTAGAGATGGAGGAACCAGACGTCCAGCTGAGGTAGTTGAGCGGAGGGATCGAGCTGGGGTGTGTGATTTAACCAACGTTTGGAGGTAGGCAGGAGCGGTTCCATTGACCGCCTTGTATGCCAGTACCATGACCTTGAATCTAATGCGAGCGACTACAGGGAGCCAGTGGAGGTCCCGAAAAAGGGGTGTCACATGGGAGAATTTAGGAGAATTTTGTGCTCATTGTAGCCATGGTGCAAGTTGTGTAACACTATAAACAATCTTTAGGAAGTGCTTACAGATTGATTTCCTTCTTAGCCAGTAAACGCCCCCCAGTTCAGTTTCAATACGGACACGTTTCATGGATGTTGCTGGGATCAGCTAATAACGTGTATACATGCCATAACAAATTAACTGGTTTGGATTAGATGACTCCCTCTCTAGGGCCTTTTATACTAGTAAACAGTGAACAGAAGGATCTGGATTCAAACACACACTTTCCAACATGAGGGCCCCTTTGACTAGCCTGGCTCCGCCTGTCTACGTACTTCCGCTCAATTTATTTTCCCTCCAGTACTCCGAAGTCATCAAGCTGAATGATAAATTCCTCTCTGGTAAATGATGCATCCCTAGATAAAGGCTGGGAGATGTATTGATGAGCTGTGAAGTGCCTCATGAAATGGCTTGATTTAATATTTAACCAGCTCAACTCCAACCGCGGGGCAATCTAATATTTCTAATTGTTACGTTTTTTTTGTTTTTTTGTGAAAGTAATTATAGTTTGCTTGACATGAATGCAATTATTTTGAAAGTATCAGCTGCAGAGATTATTAAGTATTAATGGTTATAGGAAGGCAGGGTTAATATTAGCTTGTTCCCTCTGTGGTCCGCGATCCGTCCAGGTCTGAATGTTTCTCTGTCTGTCCTTTAGTTTGCCATAGAGTTGAGTTGGGGCTCAGCGTGATGAGCGCTCCTGAAATCATCGGGTTGAACACCAGAGCAATGCGTCTCCTCTGCACTACTGGGTTTATTTCAGTCTGATGTTGGACTGTTGAAGTGAAATAAACCCACAGTTTTCTCAAGCATTCTAAGCCTAGAGCCTAAAATCGAGATTTAGAATACATAGACCGACATGTAGATCCCGTCCACAAGGTGGCGGTAATGCAAATAAAACGATTTGACCTCCCCCAATAAATAACAGAAGAAGACAGAGTACTAAAGCAGAGAAAGTATTCCTCTCGTCAGTTCTCTATCTAGCTGTTACCCACTCGTCACTCACAAAACAACACGGATTTTGAAACGATGGCTCTGACGTCAGGTGACTCCTTCGACCGCATCTTCCTCGCGGACAACAGGTAGGGCTGACAGATCCCATCCCAGATCCCGTGACGTAATTTCACAGAGATGGATACACTCGTTGACGGTCCGCGTGCGGATGCTGTTGTCATGGTGACGCCGTGTGGCCCGTGTCTCCTCCAGGTTCCAGGCAGAGGGCTACCGGGAGGGCTTCGACGAGGGGACCCGCCAGGGGATGCTGGAGGGGCGGACGCACGGCGCGTCCCACGGGGCCCGGGTCTGCGCTGAGGTCAGACCCCGGCCCATCAGGCACATCAGTTTGTTATCGTCAAATAACGTTATTTATTCAGTCCTGATGCCAATACTTGGTATTTGCTTTTGGGCACTTGGGACACTCAGCCGCGCAGTACAACATGATGAAATAATTTGAACCGGAAGCAAATTGTCCCATTCTGGGCACAAGATGTCGCTGTTGGACCAGTAAAGCTCAGTATAACTAGTATACGGAGGGATAACCAGTATAACTGTATATGGGCTGCAGGTCAGGGATTGTTCTCGGCTCTTTCATGTTGCTCGTTTACTCTGGCTCCGTTCTCCGGTATTGTGATGCTGGAGTTCAGGCTGATCCCTGAACCCAGCAGGAGGGCGATGGAGGAGCGATGAGGAGTCCAGAGTCTGGACCAAGGTCCTACTGCTCTGACGTCAGAAGGGCTCACAATGTACACAACTCTTGGTGGGTAGTTTAGGGAACAGGATTAGGGACATACGTCAAATATACACGTGGTTTTTTTTTGGTGTTCTGACTTTGATCTCAGAATTCTGACTTAGAATTAGAGTTTATATTCCGAATTCCAAAAAAAGAATCACATGTGGCCCTAATCCTCTTCTGTAGGAGTTAGCTGCTCCTTTAAAAAAAAATAATAATCATACTTTCTGGCAATTAAATGTTGCTTCTGTATTTGCTCCTTTTTATTTATTAATTATTTAAACTTTATTCAGCTAACTTTTCACTTTTATATTTTCTTGGTTTAAAAAAATATTTGCAAACATATAGAATATAGCTTAAATATAGCTATTTCATAGCGAGCAAGCCAAATTAGTTTTAATACTATTATTAAACTAATGATGAGTTTTATTATCTACATGTATCCATGATACATGTAGGGACAGTGGGCAGGCTACTATGGAGATGGATGAAAACATCTGACCGTTGAGCAGGAAGTCAGAGGTGAACGGTGACCCAGACTTCCGAAGCCAGCCTGTATCCTGAAAACCAGGAATAGCCTAACCAGTATCCAGCCTACAGAGGAAGGGCTTTGGGATGTTTTGTCTAGTCATAGACCTAACTCCTGTCACGAAGAGGATGTGGTCATCAACTCTCCACCTTACCAACCATTAACACCGTGTTCAACCTCAAGTTAAAGCAGTCACGAGTTGTCCTTGTTGGTTGAGTGTCAATGGGCAACAGTAGATTGTGTTTTCTGAATCAAAGACTAGCCTATGGTCATGTAGAAAGCCTATGATAAAGTGTACATTTAGTACACGTAATACAAAAAGTTGTAGAGTAGCAAAAAAAGAGTTCCAGTTACAAGGTATAAATGTTTGTACACACTTCATTGGTTTTTTTCATTTCATTTAATAATGATGTGGAAATTAAATGTTAAATGATATTTAATTTGCAATAGTGAATTTCCTGTCTCGGATCAATGAAAATCCAACCTTTTGTTTCTGGCTGTGTCAGGTGTCCTTCTACTACGGGTTTGCTCTCACATGGAAATGTATCCTCGATAATAAGATGGATGCCAAGTCGAGGTATGAATAGAGAGATTCCTTAAAGTAACCTATCTGTCCATCAGGCTTAGACTGGTGCGCAGGCAGAGAAAGCCGGGTCTGCGGTTTTGTATTCTCAGAGTTATCTTCCTGTACATACATTTTGTATCTATCCATAATTAGTGAAATCCAACTAGTGGGCCATCACCAATGCTGCATTCTGATTGGCTGAGCTACTAGTAGGCTATAAGTCATAGCCTACTAGTAGCGAAATCGCCGGCTTTGTAAACAAAAATAATGGCGGCTGCTTTGGGTTTTTATGAAGTTTCTAAGCTCATTAGTTTTTAAGTTCATTATTAGATCAATCAGATTGTGATTGTGTTTGCATATATTTACTGCCCTACTAGTTATATTTTACTAAAACAATTATCCCATATTTGTTAATTAGTCCAAACAATATAAACGTGCACTCTGTTGCCTGTAGATTCTAGTTGTAAGCAGAGGTAGTGGTACTAATAGATGAGCAGCATTGTATTCAAATGAGGAGGCTTCTGAAGGCGTCTCTGCCGTCAAGAGGGTTGGAAGAGATGATTCCACGCCCGTCTGTCTGTCCGGTCTGACTGGATGTCAAGTCTGGTTTATTTATTGATTTATTTATATATGTTAAGAGTTCTTCTGATGGGTGCGACTGCGTTTCCTCAGGAAGCACATGAAGAGTGTTGACGGCCTGATGACGATGATCGAGACCTTTCCGTATGAGAATCCCCAGGCTGAAGGCCTTCTGGAGGACATGCAGAAGATCCGCACAAAGTTCAGACAGGTGTGTGGTCCAGCTCTGTCCAGTCCACGTTGATGGAAGGAACATGGTTTCTCAAACACAATAGTATAGCTGGGAGTAAGATTATATGGGGAACTTCTAAGCTACAGTAACCTTCAATATTACGGAGCAGTGTGTTGTGGTGTTTATAATATTTTTGTGCCCGTTTTATTTTGATACTGACTCCTTATCTTGTAATTACACTTTAAACCAGACTGGAGCTCTCAACACCAAATTCCCTCAACTCCCCATTAACATTTAGGGGATTTCTTCCTTCCGGTTACCAGCCAACCCGCTCTACCTCCTGAGCCACTGTCACCACTTGTCTCCACAGGTGTGCTCCGTGATGAGTGTTCCTACAGACTTCAGCGACTATACGCGCGGCTCCAGCCAAATGTCCTTCTGAAGGGTCACTGGTCCTAGAGGTCAGAAGACAGACGGATGCCTGCTGGATTCTCCTCAGGAGGAGGAGCGATGGTTTCAGTTGGCATACCTAGAGAGGGGTGGCGGCCATTCAGATTCAGAGTACTTTAATGATCCCCAGGGGGAAATTACTTAATTACTTTTTTTTCCAGAGATGGCTGCTGCCGGTTGGACGACAGTGAGGGTCAGGTGACGGCCTGTAATGGATTATAAGGTTTAACGGTATGAGATGTTTCTACCTTTTTATCCGAGGGCGTGTTTCTCCATACTGGTGTGACTGCAGAGCGAGAAACTTATCAAGGTTGGGTTTGTTCTGCGTAGCCCAGGAAGGCATTACGGCTGGAACAATACCTTCTGTCATGACATTTTGTATCGGTGGCCGTATATTCAACAAATATCAATAAAGACTGAATTGAAAGCAGTTTAAAGCGAGAAGGTATTTTGTGATGAAACCATAATGTTGAACCCGAACATGTAACACTCAACCTAAAGCCAACCTATAGCCTCGCGTCCTAACCTCCTGATTTAGCGTGCTAGCCTAGGGCCCTAACCTAGAGTCCTTGCCTAGTGCCCTGACCTAGCATGCTATCCTAGGGTCCTAGCCTAGCATGCTAGCCTAGGGTACTATCCTAGCCTGGCGTTTTAACCTAGCGTCCTAGCCTAGCGTCATGCCACCATGTTCCAGATGCCTAACTGCTCTCCCTCATTGCTGTGTCACACTCTGAGGGTTAGTTCTCACTCTCTGTCACACTGAAGGTTAGTTCTCACTCTGTCACACTCTGAGGGTTAGTTCTCACTCTGTCAAACTCTTGAGGGTTAGTTCTCACTCTGTCACACTCTGAGGGTTAGTTCTCACTCTGTCACACTCTGAGGGTTAGTTCTCACTCTGTCACTCTTGAGGGTCTCACTCTGTCACCCTCTGAGGGTTAGTTCTCACTGTGTCACACTCTGAGGGTTAGTTCTCACTCTGTGTCACACTCTGAGGGTTAGTTCTCACTCTGTGGGTTAGTTCTGTCACTCTTGAGGGTCTCACTATCACCCTCTGAGGGTTAGTTCTCACTCTGTCACTCTTGAGGGTCTCACTCTCACACTCTGAGGGTTAGTTCTCACTCTGTCACTCTTGAGGGTCTCACTCTGTCACCCTCTTGAGGGTTCTCAGTCTGTCACCCTCTGAGCGTTTGTTCTCGCTCTCTGTGTCACACTCTTCGATTCTGACTCTTCGGTTCTCACTCATGTCCTTGGACGGGGTGTGTTGTGAGTCTCTGGTTATCACGGTGTGTGTATGTGTGTGTGTGCGCCCGGCTGCCTGCCCCAACAATGAGGCGTGGTGGGCTGGGAAAGTGAGGAGTCAGCAGAGTCCAGTCGACAGCAGAGAGCCGCTCCGTATGTTTGGATTTATTGACTGGCAGCAGAACGTCCAACACACATTAACTTGTGGAGTCATGGTGGGCAGAATGTACTTAATAATTGACTAATCAAATTCCTGTCATTATTTGAGATTGTGTAATCCTGTGAAACATTGTGAGAACATATGTACTTTGATATTGTGTTGTATTACTAGATTCTTGAATTTCAATGTCTCAGTTGCGATGAGAAAGTACAAATATTTTCTGCTGTTCATGCAGCAAAACAAAATTGCTCAAACTCAATATCAAAATGTTCTTGCCATGCCAAAGTATTGTGTCAATACTGTTTAGGATCGCGCAAACATTGTGCGTCTCAAGTGCTTCTGTGGTTTCTCAGTCTTCTAGGAAGTGTGTTACA
>OMLJ01010547.1:4216-21552 GCA_900302595.1 Gadiculus argenteus | reverse complement strand
CACATCGAGTGTGTGAGTGTGTGTGTGTGTGAGTGTGTGTGTGTGTGTGAGTGTGTGTGTGAGTGTGTGCGGGTGTGTGTGTGAGTGTGTGTGTGCGAGTGCGTGTGTGTGTGTGTGTGTGTGTGTGTGTGTGTGTGTGTCCGTCCTACCTTAATTCGAAGCAGATGGAATCTAAATAGTGTGCTGTGGACTGCAGTACTGAGTCAAAATGGAAGACTCAATTGGAGCCCCTGGCTTATTCAATTAGTTGAGCCCCTGCGAGTCTCCTGTGCAGCAGCCAGGTGGGCCTTCGAGTTTACATTAACTCTAGTTCACAAGACTCAGAGCAAGGATCCACACCGCCTGCATTGGCCATATAAACAAATTTGGCTTCCTCTCTAAAGGAAAATTCATCACCACATGAAAATGTTTCGAGCAGCATAAAATGCAAATAAGTTCTTTATTTGCAATATATATTATATTGCAGTACCTCATGAGTATCAATTGTGTGTTGGTGACAAAAGCAATAATCTGTAATGGAATATGAGGGGTATGCTCATTTACTTTCTTAATGACCATGCATGCTAATGAGATCCTTTGCTTTGTTCCTGATTGAGCTTATGTGATGGATTGCTATAATGTTCTTGCGTAAAATGCACTAATAATAATAATAATAATAATAATAATAATAATAATAAGATGCATGGGCTTAAACTGTTTTTGAGAGAATTGTTTTTGGTTTTCATCTCCTTTGGTCATCTCCTGATTCTATCAAATAGCTAATGGCTATTATTTAGTTCTTTGTTTTGTACTATTCTTTGAATGAAAGACAAGTGCACAGCTCTTTTGGCAATGATAATGTCTTTATACTTTCTTAGTGTCCCCTGAGTCAGCAGTGCATGGAGGTTCAGTTCTACAGAGTGTATCCCTTATGTGGAAGGCCGTCAAAGGATTTATTACTGGTCACAAAAAGCACATTGAACTTCTGAAGGGTGGTACCCAACATTACCTCTGATCAAAATCAACTCCCGGAAGTCTCAGGAGACAGTACATGTATGGGAGAGGCATTTTGTTTTTTTCATAGCATATCAAAGAAAAGTGTCTTGTTTATCGGATGGTTTAACAGTTTTCCTTCTCAGAGGATTGAAGGGAAGAGGAGTGCGGTGTCTTTCCAAGGATTTTCCTCTTCTGTGTGATATGGCTCATTCAGCTGAACGTGTTGGGGATTTTCTGCGAACAAGTCAATTTATCACTCCTTCTTTAGGGAGTTTCAGGAAAAAAAGGAAAAGCAGAATAGGTAATTTTTCTCTTGGTTGCTTGATAAAAAAACGAAATCATCAAATTTTTACAGCTGAGCACCTTGTCTTGCTTTCACGACACATAAATATCAAAGAAGGTGTTGATATTGCTCATTACCTATGACCTGATTCTGAGTGTAATAATAAAACCCTGCTGCCGTATATATGTCCCCAAACATTTCCTTCTCATAAATCAAATTAGAACAAACAACCACCAGGGCTAAATTTATGCGGCAAACCCCGGAGCAAAGTCCTGCATGGGAAATGCAAAGACATATCTGGGCTGCTAATAGGGCCGGTTGGGGAGCTGAGGTCAGCAGCCCTGATTGAAGTGAACTCTTGGCCGGGGGAACGCTCACTGGGAGCCTGAGCTGGTGTCTGGGGACCCGGGAAAAATTGCTTAGAGAGCTGGAAGGCCAGGGAAAGCCCCCACCGCACAGAGTACAGATTCTGGGGCTCTTTAGGCTGGCTCTGTGTATAAAAATGCACAGAGCAAGGAAAAAATAGACGAGGTGAATGTATTATTAAGCAAGGTCCTGGAATAGACTCTGCCACAGAACACTGTGTCAAACACAAAGTCACGAAAATGACTTTGTCTTTGAATGAATATGTTAAAACGGCCTGCATGCGTCATCGTGGCTGATGCTGTGATCACAAGGTTTCTGCTGCTAGTGAGTTAGGACCCCTGACAATATGACTTTCTAAGAGATGGACCGATGTTGAGTTGGGCGATCTTCACTTCTATTTTCATATTGTCCAATCATGTTTATTCTAGTTTGCTGGCATGTGATCTGATATGATCTGCGGTAGGGGGAAGAGGCTCGAGATGGTACACCAACTGTTCTGCAAGCAATACAGTTGAGGTGGGAGCATTCGCACGGTCAGCAAAAGAAGGACAATGAAGTATCTGGGGCTTTGCAGCCAAAAGAGTCTGAAGAGTAATACTTTGAAGGAGGCAAAGCACAGTTTTTTCGATGTGCACTCCGTTTAAGTACGTTTTGAGAGTAAGTTGAGAGTAATTGTTCAGCATTTGTTCAATTGTCAATATGCGATCTGTTGCAGAAAATTGGCACAAGCCTAGACCGTATGAGCCAATGTGTCTCCAAAGTTCATCAGTTAATAAGTTACTTTTTATGTACCATTTAATTTGTGTTATTAATCAATCTTCACTGAAACAGATTGAAAGTGCTAATCGTTACTGTGTTGGTTTTACCCATCTTGGAGTTTCCAAGGCCTCTCATCCTTGGCAAAGCGTTCTGGTTTTGGGATGCAGGTTGCAACATTGCACACCGTTATGATTGGCATCTTTGGATGTTTGGTTACAATTCGGGCTTATCTTTTATTTTTACCTGTCCTGTTCATTCGCATTCAAATTGTTACCTTTATTGGGCCTACTTTTTCAGCTATTACTGTAAGTGGAATATACTGAAGCCAAGGCAAGAGTGTTTGTTTGTTTTTGATGTTTGCTGACATCTTTATATTTCAAACACAAAACAAGCAAGTTCTTTGCCACTTTGAAATGGGTACTTACTATTTATACCCTTTTGTTTGTTTGTCATTCCAGGTACTGCCATACACACTGTTATACTTTAGGAAGTGTGTTTTATCTGTAAAGGCGTAGGTGTAAGTTTGAACACGGATATGGAGATGTAAACAGGAGGAAGCTTGGATAGTTTCGGAAAATGCTGGGTTGTATTCTAACTGGGCTTTCTTTGGAAATGTCATAGTACTTCAGAAATCCGACAAAGAAATGTGTTATCTAATTTAGTACCTCAGCAGCCTGAAATGCATCTTTGCCGTATAACAAATCAAGATAAAGGCTTTTTTTTTCCTACAACAACAGATTCACAAATATGCTCACATGATCATTGAACTCTCTGATAGGCATTGGGAATAAACCATATCAGGAAGCTGCTTTCTTAAGACGAGCACATCAAAGTATCGGGAGTCTGGAGCAGTTTGTCCTTGCTTGGGGTATCTTTCTAGCCTAAGCCCACAAAGATGGGAACAAACAGAGATATGCTTCTAAATGGCACTACTGAAGGCACAAGTATGAGCCAAACCGCAGCCATGACTGTCTGTTTGTGAGGCTCATGCAGTAAAGACCAGCCTGTAGTTTTGCTATGTGCCTTGAGGCGGTTTGCAGTAGGTGGATGCAAAAATAATCATCACCTTGCTAAGTCACCAGGAATAAATGTGATTCCTGTTCTTGTTAAGAAGGATATTTAATTAAAAAGTTATTAAGCATTAAATATGATTGAGTTTTAGTCATAGATTAGTATAGCCTTTCGAATCCACAATCAATATGCCAAATATTAATAATTTCCGTTGCTGGTGGCAAAAATCGAAAGAAATCTGATTCGGCTCACACAGGAGTTTTGTAGGCAGGGCTCAGATGAAGAGCCGATCTTAGTGGAGAGTGACACCATGAGTGTGAAAGAGTGCCTTTGGCACATACCAAGCATATTGACGCAGATTCCAGTTATCTGCCATTGTATCACAATGGCCTTATCATTTGGCCACTCTATCTGACCATGGATGTCTTCTCACAAACAAAAAGTCATAGCGCCTGCCATTCAAAGCATACCACCCATGGTGTAGATTTTGGGAGTCTGGAGAGTCTCAAATCTAGTTAATCTAATGGCTTTTTTTAGTTGGGCCAGTTGGGTTCCAACAAGCTTAACCCTCTCTTATGCAGCCATTAACATTGACTTCCCCCCAGACAGAGCTCCACATATACACTCAGCAAACCCTCTGTGTTGGCGTTACAAGTACTGCAGGAAAGGCACTTCAACATAAAAAAAATAATAGCTTTCAATTGAAACTCAAGCACATTGACAGCAGGCAACCCCACTCCGTTTATTTGTCATATTTTTATTCGAATGAAGGATTGATATTATATTACTCATAACGAATCAGATCAGAAGTTACCTCAATTGGATGAATAATACCAGTATGATTAAAGGGTCAATTGATGTAGTATATTTCAAGAGTTAATTGTTGAAATCCCTTTTATCCTAATGCAGCTGAGGAATAAGATGTGGTGTGAGGTTTTTTTAAGCCTCTGCATGTGCAATAGCTTACTGTTAAAATTAATCCATACAAGAATATTATTAGTAGTGCTATCAAATGATTCAAATATTTAATCGTACAATTTGATCTATTCTAAATGTCCTTTGTTTTCTTTTTGTCCCATTATTTTTTCTAATTTTAATATTCGTATCAACATGGAAAAGTGGATCGGCTTGCTTTTTGCAAATGTTTTTTATTTAAAACAAAAATTGGCATATACTGTAGTGTTCAATTTCACACTAACATTCTCACTTGGAGCAGTCTTTCAGGGTATCTATATACTATATATTTTTTTTTCGACAAAATAATGTTATAAAAATAACATAAATCTTGCGATTGACTCCGTTACAATTACTTTGCGTTAACACTGTTAATAACACATTTAACTGACAGCACTAATTATTAGAATACACATTTAACTGAGGATTTTCTGGAAAAGGAAGGAAACTGCTTATTTTTAAGTGTCCATTTCCCTTCATGGTGCAGGCTTTGGTACTGTTCTGTCACCCCTCCATCCACCCCCCCCTCCCCCGCTGTTATCTCTCTACCTGTTTTATTTATGAACAGGGGTGCTGTTCCAATGGATTGAGTTCTCTGCTCATGGCTGGTGCCCAAGCTGAGAGGTAACAGAGAGACTGCTAGCATGAGGAAACCAGGGGGCGTGGGTGGGGGAGAAACCTATGCGACGGCCCCTTGGTAATGGAGAGCTGATGTTTATGGTTGCATATTTATGGTTAAAAGTGTCTATGGGGTTGCCGATCAATTTAGTAGCTAATTAAAACCATGTGGTTAGTGGAAATTATGATTGTTTTACTGAGGTGTTTAGTAACTTCTTACCTTGATGTTCAACCTTCAATGATTAAATGGAAAAGCTACTCTTTAAGTATGGAAGGAACAAATACACACACAGACATGGATGGAGATGAACCCTAAATTACCTTTTTTCCTTGCCAGTTGCCCTTCACTAATATGGACTCCTAACAGCTTTCATTCGACACCGTCATGATAAGGGTACTGTTACGGCCACAGGGTTGCCTTTGTTGTTGCTGTTTGTGTAATCTGTGCAGGGAGCTGGTGGGCGGAGCCACACCAATTGGTGAGATGCAGCGCAACTAAGCAGGCCTGGCTTGGGAGCCTATAAAGCAGTTCTACCCAATTGGCTCACTCTCCCTGGCGTTCAGATGGACATTTTGTAGTTGTTGTGTTTGGTTGTAAAATATTTCCTGTTCCCTTTAGTAACCCATTGGCGCCGGATGCAACACGACGCAACATTGCATCTCTTGCCGGCTGCAGTGTAGCGCAGCATTGAATCTCCTGCCGGCTGCAGCGTAGCGCAGCATTGTTGATTTGTCGTCTTTTTCATGACACATGCAGCATATAATGCACTCACAGTCATTGGTTCAAATACTCATGAGGAGGGTCTTGTTGATTTTTGGTTCGCCGAAAATCACGTCAATCAATCGGACATACATGTACGTTTATTGTTTTTTTGGAGAGAGGGGAGATGGCTCCGACAGTGGAGGGTTTAGACAGCGAGGGCAGCGACACTGGGAGAGAGAGAGGAGGAGGAGGATGATTGTGATTCGTGATGGATGATCCTTTGTTTTTGTTTTCTTGCGCTACTTTCCGTGTTCCGTTATCTTCTCTTACTCGCGGTAGCGTTAGCGCACTGAAGTCTCAGTCATGGCCAGTAATGATGGTGGAGACTGGAGAGACACGGGCTGCCACAAATACCCGCTTATTGACGCGCACATCCCCGTGTGTGCCAGGCACGTCTGTGCGCTGAACGGGTGCGCTCCGTGCGTCTCCTCTTGCAGACTGCATAATGCGGTTAGACTGTTCCACCTCAGGACTTTCCCCTCTCTCTCTCTCATACCAAGCCGCCTTGGTCTGTGTGTTGGCATGTTTAAAATGTTTTTTTTTTAATATTTTATACAATTTATTTATATATTTTTTTCTTCCCCATCTAATTTTGAGGATTTTTATAAAAATGTGTTTGTATGTTAGTGCTAAGGGAGCATGTTTTAATAAAACCTGTTATTCTGACCGTTAAAATTTACTTTATTTCATGTTTCTATGTACTACAGAGGCTTAGATATTAACATTTTGGTAGACGTTTTTTTAGATTTTTCTTTTCTCAGAAAACCCTCAGGAGACAGGGACATTTATCCTAGAATAACATAGGTTTTTATAGGCGTTTTCAGCAGGCGTTTCAGGCGTCAAAGGGTTAAACGTCATGCACTTACTCAGTCTTTGGTGGCCTCCCTCTGTTGTTGCACACCCTTGAGCCAGGTTGTAACAGGTTGTCGAGTCACTGACCAACCCATCAATGCATGTCTGGCTCCTTCCAAGCTTGAAAACTAGACTCACCCCTGCCATTAAACATTTAGATTTGACTGAAAAGCAACATGTCAGAAGATTATGATACATTGTCTGTCATGTGTTTGGAAAAAGATTGACAGTTGGCCAAAGCAATGTTAATGCCAGATGGCTGGACGGGTATTGAAAATAATTACTAATTATTTATTATTATGAGCAGGCACGTTGTTAGACCTGGGCATTCGAGGCGATAACCCTTTGGGAACAGCCCCGGATATGTGCTGTCAAAAAAAACCATAATGATGATGAATCTTAATAATAATGATGATCTTTGGTAAGACGGATATGAGAAGAGAGACCCGCAGTAAATTCAACCCTGGCCACTTGACATCGGGGAGGTGCATGACAGTGTTTACAGTAAAACTGAAATGAATAGCCCAGGCTTTTATTTGTTTCAATCACTGAACTCGCATACACACGCACACGCACACAGGGTGGTGGAGTGGTAATCGGGAAAGTCTGGAGAATGCTCGGTGGACTGATTACTGCGGCAATATTGCATTTTATACAATTTCTGTGTCCAAGCTGGACACGAAGCGGCTGTCAAGCCCGACACCGCTCTGTGTCCAGCTTGTTCCACGCTTTAAGCACCCAGGCTCCTAGTAGGCGGCAAGCTGGGGCTCATGTTCCCTCCGTCTGTGTATTCCTTGTCCGCATCCCCTGCCATCCAATGGTCATACGGTTCATGCAGACTGGCTTTGAACGGCTGGTTGAAGTTTAACATTTTGTTCAGCAAATTTGACAACTGACAGCTTGAATTCCAGGTTGTATTTTCAGTGGCGCCATGACATTTTAACGTCCACTCGCGTTACAATCTTCTTCTTGTTCTGGTTTTACGGCGATTGCCATCCAGTTTATTGAAACTTCTAGAAACAACTGACCCAGCGTTTCGTTTATTTGTCTAATCTGTAGCCACACCCGGCCAGTAAAAGGCGTTTAATTGGGACTCATTTTAGGATATTAGGCTGTAGGCTATTCTAATGTCTCATCACTGCTGGTGTATGTGGTGCACTTCCCTATCCTTAACGTAAACATTAACCTACTCAGTAGGCCTGCCCCGACGTGAGTCAGACATGATGATTGGTCTTTCCTTCACCTCTCAAACTACGTTACAATTTAATGTTCATCAGCCCGATTTTCACATTTTCTCTGGGGAGAAGCCCCCAACCCCCGTCTTAAAAGGACTCTTAACTTCTGGGCTGCAGCCCCCAATATTTTCAATGGCTAGTGATGCTCCTGATTATGAGGACTGTTGAGAAACATACGTACTGTAGGTTTTTACCTCTGGCATGTCATAGTTACCATGGTGACTAAGACAAAGACATCCAATTTTGATAGATGTCTTCGGTAGAGCTGATTTGTTCACAAGCTACAGCCATCAAAAATCAATTTAAATGGACAGACTTAATAACTAAATACATTACACACAATTTTAATAAATATGAAGATTAATTTCTCAATCTATTGTTGATCATTTTCTCATAGATTTTTAGGGTTATAAATAGGAAAATACGTAAAATAGGTCTGCAGGATTAGACATTTGTCTGAATGTATGCATTTTATGATGTGATTATGAGACCGATTTCCATCGGTGACATGGGAATACACATTAGGTTTTTCTTATTCTTTTTTTCTTATCTTTTGGTGTGTGTGTGGCTTGGTGGGTGGTGTCACCCCAAGGCCATCGGAACCTCTGGAACCAAATTAAATGTCTAATGAATCACATTCACGCTGATGCCAATGCATTGATAAGCAGAGGTATTTCCTATTATTACCCAATAAATTAGAATTCTCTTGGAAAATCTTTCACTAAGCTGTCGCCCAGAGGTTTTTTATGTTCCTTTAAAGTAATCTGTCTTTCTTCCATGCCCTCGTTTACTCCCTCCATTTCGAGCTGTCCATTTCTTTATTCTGCATCCTGGATTACACTGTGCTAAATGGATTATAAACCAGTTTGTAACAGCTGTTACCTGGGCTGCTTCTCAGTGATGCGGTGGAGTGCTGAACCTACTGACATGCAAATTGGTGGCAGAAGGTGTATGATTATAGATACAATGGTAAAATAATTGATTGAAATCTCTTGAAAGTGGATAGGACATAATTATTAAGTATTTAATAAACATACACTTATGTATGCTTGAGGACATAATTGTATGTTGTGTTTATTGTAATAATTTGTTTTAATTATATCTGCAAAACATACACATTATACCTTTAAGGTTACATAAGAAAGTCTGATCATGCTTAAAAACCATAATGGATCCAATAGTGAGTGATCTAAACGCTAAATAAGTTCTCTTGTGGTACTAGTCTCGTCCTGCTAGCAGGCCTTAACCATCAATAATCACTAATCTTATTTTTCTGATTTAAACAAAATTGTTTAATGTTAACTATATTTCCATTGCTGAGGTTTTTGCTGTAAGTCTTCCTTCAAAGCATGTGTGTACTCATCCAATTTTGGATTGAGACTCAATACAGGTGTGGTTGCATCATCAGTCGGTGTCTGAGATGATTGTGGAGTTTGAATAGCAATGAGCAATGCCTCTATGATGGACATGCCATGGACAACTAAAAGTTGAAATGTTTCTTAAATAAGGAAAAAAAGGAAAAATGTATCAAATGTGTAAAGACCAGGCCAGATCCTCGTTCTGTGGGCCGGGCCTGCATAGCATGATGGCTACAGTTGGCTGAAATTGGGAAATTCTGATCCAAGTGTTGCCTTAGAGCAGCAGTATCTGCAGTGGATTGGGAATTGTATGTATCAAATAAGCATCACTGTATCAATAATCATCTCTTGTGGTTGTCTGAATGACAATACATTTTCTGTTATGCTTGCAGTCATTCCTCTAGACTACCGACTGCAACTTGATGTAAGCCTTGAAAAGCTCAGTAACTGTCAATCTTATTTTCACATCTTTGACGCCAATCAACATAAAATTTGGTCTGGAATTTAAAAAAAAGGGAAAGAATGATAATACCTCTACGTACATGATTATAATCATTACATTTGTACAAGAAAGTAATTACACATTTTCCTCATCCTCATCCTCCTCAGGATGAGGAACATGCGTAATGACTTTCTTGTACAAATTACATTACACATGTTAACAAAAGATAACAATAAAGTCCTCATTAATATAGAAATAGCTTCATGCCATTAAATACAGCCAAATTAAACAATTTAATATCCTCATATATGAAAAAACAAGGACAAACAAAGACAAACAGAATTAATTTGGTTTGAATTTGGGTTTCTATAATAACATTTTCCTTGAGATGGTAAGTCTTTGTGTGGGTGTGACAGCTGCGAGAAGATGGTTGGCAAATGTGTTCTTTGATTCTGTGTTGTCGAGCAAACACATACAGCTCCTTTTCCTTGTTCTCTTGGAAGTACCAACAGTAAATCAATCACTGTCCAACCAGAGCAGCTGTTGCACGTTGATTCCTTGTCAAAGTAAAAACACCAAAAGAGAAGACTGTGCCCCACAGTGCCATACATCACTGATTATATGATTCTTGTTCTTTATTTATTGACATTAATACTTTTCAATCAGTCAGTCATTGCGTCTATCTGCATTGGCCCTCACAATGGGTCAATGAAGACTAAGCGGGATATCATTTATTAAAGCAGTAAAGTAAGAGTAAGTAAGACATTGTAAATAAATGCACATGCTATGCCAGGGAAAAGGTCATAATGTATCATTTAAGTTAAGAAATAATTGACCTAAACTTTTACATGAAAGTCATATCAGAGCGCGTCTACGAAGAGCCTTGGCACTCCCATTGTATCAAACTTGGTTGCAATTCCATTAGAATTCCACTGGGGGTGATGGAATGAGTGCAGATTGAATGGGGGTCTATGGGGCTAGACGGCTAAATGTATCTTTCACCTGCTTGTCGTTGAAATATCGCAGATTGTATTGTAGATTCCCGGGTTCAATATAGATTATACCGGTAGTTCAAAAGTCGAATGACTGAGTACGTCCTTTCGATTTTTTACAGTTTGGGCCATTGTTGTCCGTACACGCTAGCATTCTGCTAATGATTGCTGATTGGTCAGGGACGTGCTTGCAACTGATTATGACCAGAGACCCCGCTTGATGGCGTCTGAAGCTGAAGCAGAATCAGAAACATTATCTTAAGGAGGACTCCGTCATTAACTTTGACTCCGTCAAAGTTAATTGTTATATATTATATATAATATATATATAGATATATATATATCCAATCATATGTAAGGGTTTTTAATAAGGCCCAGCCTTCTGAAACAACTCTTCAATGGAGCGATCCCAGTTGGTTGAGTGGAGCTAGGCTGAACGAAATTCATCTGGCGAGAGTCAGGTTATAAACCTCACCCCCTCTGAATAAAAGTAAAAGTACTAAAAGTATTCTTTTCAATAACAATAACAATTTTAGAAATTGAACATTATTTCTCTGAGTATATAGGCACATTTTATTGTTAGATATGTCAGATAAGAAGCCTCTGCACTGATATAATTGAAAAAGAAATATGAAAGTAACAGAAGACCAAATCCTCAAGAAAAAAGCCCTGAAATGTAACAAACAGGGAGAGAAAATAAAACCCATTTATCTATGCATGATTGGCATCAGTAGATATATATGTGGGCAAATCCATATAAATAATTGGAGGGTGATGGAAGACAGTCAGGTGATTGGTGGACACCACCTTAGAGTTCAGGCACGTCTCAGTCCCCAAGCTTGTCTGCTCAAGCAATTTGTCTTCTCTGATAAAATGGCTACATCACGGAAGAATCAATGAGGACTATGAAATGCACTCAATTAGACCTTTGAGGTGCCAAAATTTCAACTTAGGTAGGTTTAGATTTCCAAAGCACACCACAGCCATTAGATGTGGATATGTATAACCAATGCCTTATGATATATACCTGCTTTTGGCTAGCTCAGGGCCTCAACATAGCACTCAGCCATTCAACTTCTAGTTATCGATCAAGGATTAAATACATAGTAATTTTAAACCCTTTTTAGATAACTAGGGTTCATATATTTGCCAAGCTTTCTTCATTTATTTTGAACTACCCGCTCTCCTTTTTTTCCCTTAAATACATGATTATTTGTGACTACTATGAATATAGGAATAGCAAAATAATCATCAACTTTTAAATCTGTTAACAATCAAAGGCAAACACTAATTTTGATCACTGTCTATGGAAATCTCAGACTAATAAACGACTAAAATCTAATGTAATGTGCATCAATAAAATGTAATGTGTGTTGTAATAAGTCATTCAGAATCCTCTGAATACAGAACAAAAGTCTTTCACAGGAACTCTATTTTAATGACACACTTGGGGTGACTTTGGGGATGATTAAGCCTATATAAAGATATACATCCAACTAATGGACCAAAATGGCCCTTTGTGAAGCTGCAAGTGACCTTCACCTCCGTAGCCGCGTACCCACCAGGGGTACTTTTCCCGCTAGGAGGTTTTGTGGGTGTGGTTTGGAGAGAGGATCCGATCAGGTTCCGCACCTCAGGACTCCAGCGGCTCAGAAAGTCCTCCAGCAAAGGTGGTACTTTTCTGAGCTGTTTTTAGCTAGTCGACACTCCGTTGGTAAGCCTCTCGGACTTCCCTGTGGTGGGTTCGTGACGACTGGGAGCTAATGCATGGGCTAAAGCCTGGGACTGAAAATGTCCTGGTGGGTACGCGGCTCATGGTTCAGGGGCCGGCAGATGCAAGTCTCCACTGGAAGCCCGGTGACAGGATTCACAGGATGTTGAAGTAGCCGAGCATAGGTGACCAAGCAGTCTAGGATCAGTCTATTGACCATTTGACTGGCTGCAGGAGGACAGCAATTGACACTGCAACCTTTAGAGGTAAATAAAAGACACATCACGATCAGGTTGTGGTGAAGGGCTGAGGAACTGTTTCCCTGACTCTGACCTCCTCAGGCAGAGTGAAATATGCATGACCACTTGGTCTAAGACTGGCTTATAATCGACTCATATTTTAGTTTTCAACATAATGTTAATATGGGACTGCTGGTATTCAATTATATCGCTAATCAATGATAATCAGCTACATCCAATATGAAACTAGTAGTAAACACACGTAGCCGGCTGAATTTGATCCGAGACAAATTTTATAGAGTAAACATCACTATTAAACCTGCAACCACTGCACTCTACTTATGTTCTCAATAAAACCTGTACCAAAGTAAATGGGTAATGACATTAACATTTATATCCTGCAAAAAATGTGTTGAGGGTCGCTGGAAAAGAAACGAGTAAGAAAATCTCCTTATTGGGTCGTGAATACCAATATTGTGGCTGCATTACTAACTTTACGAAATGTTTCTGAGTTACTTGATAAATACTTATCTAGGACTTTACGTACCACACATGAATCAAATGTTTGACGTCAAAGCTGAACACATGCTTCAACCCCACAGCCATCAGTAGATTTACCTGCAGAAGGGAAACCCTCTTCTAAACAGGTATCCACCCGAAATGCATGTAAACCATAGCCAATTTTCAGACCACCGAAGATAATCTTGTTTATGTGTGTGAGTGCATTTCTGGCTGGGTGTAACATCATACCTGTCATTTGGTGCGTGCACAGAAATGACCCCCCTGCCACCGATCCTATGGTGGCATGTACAGCCAAATGAATTATTTTGGCCCTCACTGGTGTTCACGACTGGATACCTATTTCCCTGCTGAACTGGATTCCCCTTTGCATCGTGCTACCTGCGGTGTGTATGTTGAGAGCTCAGGAAAGATCAATTCAACTAACTTAATTTCCACATGAGGATCTTTGTATGCATGGTACAAGGTTACAGTGCAGGTAAGGTTACGTGAGCTAGACAAAATACAAATGGTCAAGACAACAAACAAGTATGCATGTTAAACATTTTAAAAGGAGTCCCTTGAGTGGTTTAAAAACTGTTTAAATTACTAAAATAGTGTCATTACTAAAAGAGTTTAGCAGTCTGACGGAGGGGGACAACCTTAATATGACAATGCTTTGTATTGGATGAAAGTGACCTGCAGTGGGTTGCACCACCATAACTTAAGACATAACTTTATTAGTAAGGTGTAAACCATCCCTTACTAAACTTGTCGCATTTAATGACGTTTGCGTAGTTTCAAGCCAATCAAGTGCAGCACATAACGTAAACAGGTAATGCTGCATTTGTGCACTTGCACCGGTAGCCCATGTGAGTTGAGAAAATCGTCCAGCGTTATAAGTGGAAGGAGAAATGGCTCATTTCGACTTTTAAACTAGCCCATTTCACTGCTTGGCCATAGTTTACATGAATGTCCAACGTTAAACTTGTAACTAAAACAACTTGATGTCTTACAACAAAGAGGAGCTCACTGTTCTGTATGTGTTGTGTTGTGGCTGTATTGTTTAACATTTTCTGTGGAGCCTGAATTGTGTTGTGTTAATTGTGTTTTAGTGAAATTCATTAATTGATGTAGTGGGCGGGGGACGCGGGGGGACATCGTCCCCCCATTAGTTTCAGTGTGTTCAACCTATTATACTTATAATAATTTAGAAGAATCGGTAAAAATCAATTATAAAACCGATTAAAATGTACTTTGAGCTAACAAAAAGAGTAACACATTTCATCCAGTAATATGAATAAACAAATAGAACGTTAATGCCAACGACTTTACACCTAAGTAGGAGATGTACGTTTTAGGATATAACTTAAGCCTATGTTGGACGTATGTGGTGTGGTGCAACAGTGTAACAATTAGTAGCTCCTAAACTCCGCCGTATGGCCAATTTACGGTGGAACTAAGCTAAGATGGAATTTACGTTCTGCTGGTGCAACCCACAGCTGGTTCCTAAACGGGGGATGTTGGTAATGTTGGTGCGTTGTGTGTAAAGCCATGTGTGACCCTTTGTTCATTGTTGGACTTCTGTGTATGCCGCTAAGCCATTCTTTATCCAGTGAAATGATCTTGGTGCTCCTGTTGGTCCTGTTGTTGAGGGGGTTGAGATGGATGGTGCTAATGGAGGTTATGTTGAACGGGATGATGGACTCAATGAAACGGATGTAGGAGACGCCTCAAAACCCGGTGCCTTTGGTCAACCTCCACAGAGGAAACCACCAGGCTAACGTTCCCTCTGCTCTTTTGCTTCCTGCCCAACACTGTAACCCCAAAGCATCCAACCCATCTTTTCCCTTTTGCCCTCTTGTTCACCCATTTACAAAAGATAATGGCGGTGGTTTCTTCAAGCATGGGAAGAGTAGGGTTTAAGGGGTTTTGAAAAAACTAAAAAAATGTTTTGATTGCTGGCCTTGGAGACACAAATCTGTGCCTCTACTTGGATATGTGAGCAGAATTAAAATTCCCAGCATGCCTGGGGTGAAGGTGAAAATGATTCTGGAGCTGTTATTGTGCCTCCATGTCAAAAGGCCAAAAGTGCTTTGCTCTCACCCCCACCCCCCAAGGACATTTGGCCAAAAAAAGCAACAACCATATTGCACCAACACTTTGTATATAGCATTCCTCAGCCAATAAAATCAGAGTTTGGAGGTGTTCACCTTTGAAAGTGGTTGTTTAGACAAGCGGGCACATTTTTCTTTGATCTGTGAAAGCTTTCCCTGTTTGAAATGGGAAGAGCTTAGAACTGCATGGTAATGTGTGTGCACGCACGCACGTCTGGTCTTGGCATTACATTTTGCTTGCCAATATTTTATTATTTGTTTATTAACAATTGCTAAACATTTCCCTGAAACTTGAAAAGAGGTTGAGAAATATCACTGCTTCTCTGATTACGTGTGTGTGTGTGTGTGTGTGTGTGTGTGTGTGTGTGTGTGTGTGTGTGTGTGTGTGTGTGTGTGTGTGTGTGTGTGTGTGTGTGTGTGTGTGTGTGTGTGTGTGACAACTACACAAATGTATTTTGTGCATAAGTGAATTGCAACTGTGTGTGATTTCAAATATATTACATTCCTTAAATGGGACTAGCCACAAATACTACATTTCAGTCAATCTTGCTGAATTCAAAGTTTCCCCTGCACCCAGGCCTGATCTTAGTAAATTACAAGATCTTCATTCTCCTGACACTACCAATTAGTTCAGGGAAAATGCCGGTTTGCTTGTCGATTTTACAAATAAAATACATTTGAGCACTTCATTTCATCATGTGCTACAACAGACACTACAACTTCAAGGTCTGCATAAGACATGAGTCAGAAATATAAAGTCGGTTTTACGTGCTTCCTATTTTTTGTGCTTGTCTTTGATCATTTCCTTGGGGAGGTTAAGAAGAAAGATTGTTAGTGGGCACCGGGCAGTGAGGTAGTCGTTCTCAGGAAGAACCTGACATTTGTTTGGGACATAGTGAATTAAATGCTTCAATGATGTCTGACATTCAGCTTTGAGGTGCTTACTTAAAAATGCAGTCATGAAAAATGCATTAGAGAAGTGAAGCGCAAAAGTGACAAGTGTGTGAAACTTCTTCTCTTTATTTCAGAATGTCCAACCATTTAACGTTCATCCCTTCAAAGCTTGGTCTATTTGTAGTTTTGTCCTGAGCAAATGCACTTATTTGTTATTTTTCTTGGTTTGGGGGTAGAGCATGTTTGGATAATTATCAAGGACAGAGTTAGGCATTGGAATTGTAGATACTGTAGGCATACTGGAATTGTTAATGACAGTTTATGACCTTTTGTATTCATATCCAGTTTTAGGAGGTGGAGCAGTTAATTCCGTAACGAACAAACGGAAATGCCAGAAAGACTGAGAAATAATATTTCATAAATAATTGTTCTGCTGAAAGTACATAGGGATTCAACCCTCCAGGTCACAGTATAGCCCAGTGAGTGAGCTCTATCTTTTCACAAAAATATCCTATGTATTTTGATGTCATGAAAATTCAAGTATTAAATAGTTTAGGGAATGGCAGTCTGCATGTTTTTGGAGCTTTGTTTGATAAATTCCATGTTTTGGAGAAAAAATTTTTTTTAGGTTGTTTCCCTGATAGATAACTAAAAATGTAACCCTTACTCTTTTGGACTCTTTTGGAGTCTTTTTAGTATTGAAATGATCCTGTTGCGATACAACTATACAAGTCATGGTATCAAAAGCACCCTATATTCCTGCACCATAATAGAAAGAAATAATCATTGTTTTTTAGAGCCGACTGCATATATGAATAACTTTACGAATAATGGATAACAATGATTATATAAACCACTATGGATGCAATAGGAGGACTTTGTGTTGAGAAACGAAAATAGGCTGTTAGGTGTATACCTCCACCATTTCCTACAGCATATACAGTGACCATGGTGACTATGACAAAGATACCTGATTCTCATTGTTAAAATTGATTTATTTGCAGGCTACAGATGTCAAAAATCCACCTTAGTGTGATTAAAAGTACTGAGGGAAAAGGTTTGGGTTGTAGTCTTCCTCTTTAAATGCAAACACACATTCACACAAACACCAAGTTGGCAAAGTGACACTGCTGCAGCACTAATACATCTGTAGATGTTAATCATTTAGAGGAAGCAATTTGTGCAGCAGCACCTGTCCCAAGGTAAAGTCATTAGGTTCTGTAGAATAAGGCGCGTAGATTTAATGTCTTCAAAGGAATTCACTAGCCC
>OMLJ01010301.1:3217-13742 GCA_900302595.1 Gadiculus argenteus | reverse complement strand
CATATAGTAAAGGTGGTGTCGTGTTAGGGGCGTGTCTGGCGGAGTTCCTATGAGGTGTGCGCGTGCGCACTAGCTGACCGCGCAGTTCCTCGCTCTGGGTATTTGAACTCGGCGTGCGGAGCCCGGCGCGAGCATCACAACCACATCTAAACCCCACGCTGACTCAGGCCAGCAAGTCACGGTAGGGGAACATACTGAGGTATTTATGAGTGAATTAAGCCATGAATCTGGACTAGAGCCATTACAACAGTTGACCATCGCTTTTATGAACGTAAACGTGTTTCATGGAGTACAACAAAGTAAATTAGCAAGCTACGCTAACATTAGCATCCGGACTGTATGGAAAATCAGGCCATTCACTTATGTCTCATTGTTTTCCATTCACTACATGTTTAAGGACGTAAACCATTGTCTTAACTGGTGTGTTTGAACTGGACAGAGCAAAAGCATAGTAAGTCAACAAGACAACACGTAAGCTAGCTAACTTCTAAGTTGTAGCAGCTAACAGAAGCAGTCAGTGACCTGGGGGCTAACATGCGGAAGGTAGCCAGAAGGGATGGTGACAAGTGCACACTTTAGTTTCCGCCTTGACACCGATATTAGGATGTTGAAAAGGCATGAGCAATACCGTGTTTGGTGCTGTCATCGGCATCATGGTAATCAACAGTGGGTCAGGTAGGCCCTAGCTGGCTCACTGATTTACTACGACCTACAGTTCAGCGTCCAGAGCAGCCTCTGTCCTAAGACGCTGAACTTAAACTACTTGTGATTTGAATAACAAAACGTATCTCAGACGTAGATACTATGGGATGGAAGCTTTTATCAGCACCAATTAGGCGAAACTTATTTTTACTGTGGGAGAATAAGTGTCTAAGTCTAGTCTGACTCTACACAAACAAAACCGAATACACATAACTAACATAATATCCTCTTTTCTCTCTCGCAATGTAGATATCATCATGGATGTAAATGATGCAAATCTTCAATCCCTCATGGAGTTCCTCAGGAAAACTCTTGATCCAGATCCCTTAGTCAGACGACCAGGTGAGAGACCATTCAAACATAATCGTCCATGTTGATTGTTAATCAGTAAGGCCTCTTTATATTTTAGGATATCATCTGATGTTAACTGTTTTTGTCCCCTTGTGATTGTGTGTCACAGCTGAAAAGTTCCTTGAGTCCGTTGAAGGAAATCAGAATTACCCTGTATTGCTTCTGACTTTACTGGAGAAATCCCAGGACAATGTCATCCGCGTCTGTGCTGCGGTTACGTTCAAGAATTACATCAAGAGGAACTGGCGCATAGTGAGTGAAAATGAACATCACTATAGATGACTATGCTTTGATGTTGACTTAGTCTACTTTCATTGTGTTTTTAAATAAAGAAAGTTAAGAGTTTTAAGTATTTCATCCTCACTTGAAAGGTCGAAGATGAACAAAACAAAATCTGTGATCCGGACCGGACGACAGTCAAAGCCAACATTGTGAACTTGATGCTCAGGAGCCCGGAACAAATTCAGAAACAGGTCGGTTCATGGTCGTATTTTAGGTTTAGATTTTTAGAGTTACACCGTGTACACTTAAAGGGGACATATTATACCACCAGGTTTCAGTGTTATTAGCCATTAGAAGCCGTTTTGAAAATGTGCAGCTTCTGACAGGTGGGCGTGTCCACCTAGATGTGTGCTGGATGGATCAGTCTACCAGCCTACCCAGTGGACTGTAGCAATGAGCAACACTGTTGCTCATCTATCGTCATACATCTAGGTGGACACGCCCACCTGTGATGTCAGAAGCAGAAGCACATTTTTTAAACTGCTTGTAATGGCTAATCACACTCCCACCTGGTGGTGTAATATGTCCCCTTTAAAGTCAAAAGTGTAACCTTGGCCGTGGTACTGTTTTTCTTTACTGCAGCTGAGTGACGCCATCAGCATTATTGGAAGAGAAGACTTTCCCCAGAAGTGGCCTGATCTGTTAACTGAGATGGTCACCCGCTTCCAAAGTGGCGATTTCCATATCATTAATGGAGTCCTCCGAACTGCACATTCCCTATTCAAGAGGTAAAATAGTCTACATCTACATTTACATTTAGGGCTTTTAGCAGATGCTGTTATCCATTTTTAAAGTGTAAAATAAGTACAATAAGTTATTAATGCTTGGCACTCTTTATTAATATTATCTCACAAAGAGATTAGGGATGGCGAAAATGTAAAATATTCTTGACCGACCACTGAGCCTCATTAACCGGTTAACCGATCATATTAAAATGTGTTATTTGAAATAACAGCCATTCCCAGCCGCGCCAGCCGCCTGCTATTTCATAACTCTGCTTATCGCTCTCCCGTTCTGCCTCCGACTCTCGCACACACACTCACACTCCCTACAGCGTGAAACATGGAGTCCAAATGGCTCCATAGTTTGGAAATGTTTTGGGTACAAGGTGATAGCGGTGAAAATACAGGTTTGATATGAGCGGACACAGGGATAGCACCCGGTCCACCCGAGCCTGATAGACTGCAACATGATAAAAGACCGGCGGCCGGTGCGTCTTTTTATGTGATCGCTAAATAAATTAAATGAATTTAGTCTTATAGCGTTTAGTCTACTGTCCATAATAGGCTAATTTGGAGATCATTATTCTCCGCCGCTCGCATGTGGGAATAATTAAGACTTGAGGAGAAATTAAACAGTGGGCTGGTTACGCGGTGTCCGTCCAACTTCCAATAAGTCACCTGATCTGATCATCTTTAGTGTGAAGTGAAACCAACACACACGCCACAGTCCACTGACCCCAAATGTATTTTTAACCGACAAGCGACAAAATTAACCGGTTAACGTTGATACGGTCAACCACCGGTCAAACGGTCGTCGGTTAACATCCCTAAAAGAGAATCGACAATATTGTCTTGTAACTAACCGTTTTGTCTTTTTAGGTATCGTCATGAGTTTAAGTCCAATGAGCTTTGGCTGGAAATCAAACTGGTCCTTGACACATTTGCCGCACCGCTGACTGAGCTCTTCAAGGTGTGTGCGTGCTTGGAGTTGTAATAATGAGATCCAAATTAACCGTTTGTCTGTGGATTATTGTCCTGCGGGTATTTTCCTGATCCGCAGTTTTGTGTCTGACACTTTTCAGGCCACCATTGAGTTGTGTCAGACTCACTCCAAAGACATCAACGCCCTGAAGGTCCTCTTCTCCTCCCTCACGCTAATCTCCAAGCTCTTTTACAGTCTCAACTTCCAGGTGGGTTTGGTTTAGGCTTGGGCGGTATAATTTTTTTCATACCGTCATACCTTTCTGACATCACACCGCGGTATACGGTATGACTCATCAGCGGGGGGGGGGCGGGTGTTCGCAAATGACCAGCCGTTTGTGTATTTTCTCTAAGACCCCATTTACACTGTGCATTGAAATGCGACATATGTCACATTCTTTTCATATCCGATATATGCTGCATACATGACACAATGTGTAAATGGAACATTTTGAGATCGCGCAGCTGACGCGCGTCAAACGGCGCCCCTAGCACCAATAGGAAGCGGCGCGCTGCAGCGCCGGTGTGCTTATGTTTTGAGAGCAGCAGATCAACCAACATAGTCAGTATAGGCGACCATAACATTATACACGTTGTTTTATGACTGCATTTATGGCCCTGATGCCCATGTCCTCTGTGTGCGCTTACATTAATTCATAGTTACTTTATGTACTGTCGGGCACTTTGTTTACGGTTTAGTCACTTTATTTACAGTCATTGCTCATTCTTTTTGCATTGTGAACAACAATCAACAATCTCCATATGTACAGGACCTTGTATCAAGCCAGGATGTACAAAACTACAAAAGCGCCCTTTGCCACGCGACGAGAAGCTTAGCGGGGCGGCGCACTCGTGCGCGTCAAGGCGCTGCCGGTGTGGGCGAGTCCGTTCGGAAATAATGGGATATAATGGCAGACTTTTTGATGTGGCGCGTCCGGTGTGCGGGCGCCTTCAGTTTAATAGAAAGAAATGCATCTGTATTTTTGACGGTATTGAAAATCATACCGTCGGGATTTCTAAATAGGCTTGTAAGCCTAGTTTGGTTCTTATTTTGACGATCTGGGTGTTGCTTTTAAGGTAAAACACTGCATTATGCTCCAACAGTATTCGATTTAGCTATTTCTAGTTGAAGCGTTTCTTGCTGTTATTTTGTCAAATTGTTTTGTTCTGCAACCTCGATCATTGACTATCTCCTACCTTTTTACAGGATCTGCCAGAGTTCTTTGAGGACAACATGGAGACCTGGATGTCCAATTTCCACAATCTGTTGACTTTGGATAACAAGCTATTACAGACTGATGTAAGTTCTTCTTTTTTGTGTGGTGTTTATTTTTATTTTTAAACAAGGCATACATTTCAAGCTTTTTCCTCTATCTTGATGAACGTACAGGACGAGGAGGAAGCGGGTCTCCTGGAGATGCTGAAGTCTCAGATCTGTGACAATGCTGCTCTGTACGCTCAGAAGTACGACGAGGAGTTCCAGACGTACCTGCCCCGCTTTGTCACCGCCATCTGGAACCTTCTGTTGTCCACTGGCCAGGAGGTCAAGTATGACCTGGTGAGGCTTCCGGCCACTTCTCTCTGGATGTTCTGAGTATAAACAGTTGCTGTGACGCCTCCATTGATAATCCCCCTTCTATGTCACACAGCTCGTGAGCAATGCCATCCAGTTTTTGGCCTCCGTTTGTGAAAGGCCGCACTACAAGAACCTTTTTGAGGACCAGAACACACTCACTAGCATTTGCGAGAAGGTCATCGTGCCCAACATGGAGTTTAGAAGTAAGTCATTTTATTTTTTACTTGATACTATTTGTGCCACATTTTTCAATAGTTGGGCTTGGGCTTGTCTATCTGCTCCTGTGCTTAGTGGTTCTGACTCTGTCTGGACTCTCGTCATTTCCAAGGTGCTGATGAGGAGGCCTTCGAAGACAACTCTGAGGAGTACATCCGTAGGGACCTCGAAGGATCCGGTAAACAGTCACTTCTCCTTACTTTACTTATTCTTATTCTTACTTCTGTAAACATGGCTCAAAAGACGCCGGTCCCTCGCATGCTGACTCTCCTGCTGTCTTGCCGCAGACATCGACACCCGCCGCAGAGCTGCTTGTGACCTGGTGCGGGGTCTGTGTAAATTCTTCGAGGCTCCAGTCACAGCAATCTTTTCGGGCTACGTGAGCTCCATGTTGGCAGAGTACGCCAAAAACCCCGGCATGAACTGGAAGCATAAAGACGCCGCCATTTACCTTGTCACGTCGCTCGCATCTAAAGCTCAGACACAAAAGGTACGCTCGCCCTTTCTGCCGCTGATCTGCTGATTTCAGATATTGTGTTTCTACTATTGTTCTGGAACTGCTGGAGGATTTTAAAATTGATGTTTTTTTTCAGCATGGAATTACACAAGCCAACGAGCTGGTGAATCTAACCGAATTCTTTGTCAACCACATCGTCACAGACTTAAAATCACCAAATGGTAAGATTACACTCAGTCTTTTGAAACGGTTTCTTGTTAAACCTTGAAGGTCCTCGGCAGCCATTTCCCACAACGGGTGGAAGAGCTTTTTTCAAGCAAGGTAACAACCGCATTGTACCTTTTTTTTTTTTTTTCTATTATAGTCAATGAGTTCCCGGTGCTGAAAGCAGACGCCATTAAATACGTCATGATCTTCAGAAGCCAGGTATGGTCCCCTACATCCGCAATGATTCACCCTGCATTCAACCCCACAACCCTACAAGTGGAATGACTGCTGTGTCCTGTCGGTGCCGTCATCCCAGCTCCCCAAGGAGCAGCTTCTCCAGGCGGTGCCTCTGCTCATGGCTCACCTGGAGGCAGAGAGTGCGGTGGAGCACACGTACGCTGCCCATGCCCTGGAGCGGCTGTTCACCATGAGAGGCCCCAACAACACGACCCTGTAAGCACCTCAAGATCCTCAAACTTAAGTAGCACTATTGAGATCACATTTCATCCTGTGTTTCCATTCGGGGCATTTAAATGTAGATCTCTATATTACAAATGTCTCTAGTGAAGGTAGTTGGCGAGACGTTATGTTCTAGGTAAACCCTCTTCCCTGATGGGGGGGTGGAGGGTGGTTTTTTGTGTGTGTGTGTGGCGATCTCTTGGCTGAAGCTCTCCCTCCGTATCTTGCAGCATCACTCCGGCAGAGATGGCTCCGTTCACATCACAGCTGCTCAACAATCTGTTCAAGGCCCTCTCGCTGCCCGGCTCGGCAGAGAACGAATACATCATGAAAGGTGGTACAGGCACACACTAAACCAACGGTGGAGTCCTAGCCAATACCCCAGTCTGTTGGGTTTTAACTCATTCTTCTCCTTTTGGTTTATTTTTAAAGCCATCATGCGCAGCTTCTCCCTCCTGCAAGAAGCCATCGTCCCCTATATCCCCACTCTGATCGATCAGCTCACACAGAAGCTGCTCCTGGTCAGCAAGGTAATCCACACCGACGCTGCATGTCCTTTTGCCAACACCGACGTTTCTGTACCAAGATCCCTTGTTCTTATTTATTTGTGTTTTTATGCGAGATTTTCTTCCCTCCTAATTACTGTATGTATCTTTTTAGTCAGATTTTTATCTATTTGTTTACACCAAGGACCATGCTGGAAATACGTTTTATTAATGTTTATTTTACTATTGCATGTCTATCCTTTGGATTAGTGTATTAATGTCTTGATCCAGAAATAAATAAAACATGTTTTTGTGTTCCTCATGCCTTCAGAATCCCAGCAAGCCCCACTTTAACCACTACCTGTTTGAGTCTCTGTGCCTGTCCATCCGGATCACCTGCAAGGCCAACCCCAGCACCGTGGGCAGCTTTGAGGAGGCCCTCTTCCCCGTATTCACGGAGATCCTTCAGAACGATGTCCAGGGTGAGTCATTAGAACTAGCATTTCTTTGATTCGTTTTGGCCAGTGTTAAGCGTTATTGGTAACTCCAACTTCAGTTAATCTCCCCGTCTTATCAAAAATGTAACCTCTGATGAATAACAGAAGGTTAAAAACCCAAGACCAGATACCCTTTCTCTCTGGTGTGAAGGCATGTCTTGTTTTGATAGACAGGGCTCCACCTATTGGAGTGGTACTTAACAAGACTGGAGAAATGTCTGTACAAATGTCTCTTCTGTCCCCTCTCGTGCAGAATTTGTTCCGTACGTGTTCCAGGTGATGTCCCTGCTCCTGGAGATCCACTCGGACTCCATCCCCTCCTCCTACATGGCTCTGTTCCCCCACCTGCTACAGCCCGCCCTGTGGGAGCGAGCAGGGAACATCCCCCCTCTGGTGCGCCTGCTCCAGGCCTACCTGGAGAAGGGGGCCCCCACCATCGCCAGCTCTGCTGCCGATAAAATAGTAAGTCATGTCTCATAGCAGACTTTCAATGAATGTCTTGGTTGTTTTACATTTTATGGTAATTTATTCTTAACATATTGATTTGGTGTTTGGGTCATAACCTGTGATGGGAATAACAGCATTACTAACGGCGTTACTTTTTTCAGTAATGAGTAATCGAATTGATTACTCTTCCCATCATTATAATGTCGTTATCGTTACTTCCAAAAAATGTGGTGTGTTAGTAGACCATCTGGATCTCTCTTTACTGTTTTTCCTTGGTTAGTGGGCGTGAGACAATCTCATTAATGATAACGATTGGCTGAGGTAGAGTAAGATGTCACAGTAGCCAGAGGTGGAGTCGGGCGGGTGTTAACACATATTCGAAAGCATGCAGAGTCAGACACAAACGACACAAGTGAGTCAACGAGAAACAGGAATGGCGAGCCCAAATAATCCAAGAGAATAATTGAACATGCACATGTATTTTAAGTTCTGTTAAAGGTGGGTGGAGGTGGGGTCCAAATTCTTTGACACATTTGAGAATTTAAAAATGTACTTGAAAGTAACGCAATAGTTACTTTCCACAGTAACTGGTGGGGATGGGAATCTGTTGGCACCTCGCGATTCAATTCCGAGGTCAACGATTTGATTCTAAAACGATTATTGATGCATCTCGATGCAATTTTTTTTTTATGTACATTTCCATGCATGATTTTCCAAAATATATATAAATCTGAGTTTGCTTCAGTTTGCTAATCACTTCCTACTTTTGTGATGATCATTAAAGACAATCAACAGATGAATTACCTTATCTAATATTTTATATTAGATAAAGTCGGTTCTCTGTGCAGAGAACCTGCATGCAGAAAAGAGAGTTCTGTAGCGCTCTGCAACAGGCGAACAGAATGTTGCAGCAGCTGAACAAATGTAATTTAAAAATATATATATTTATTTATTTATTTTTTATTCCTATTAATAACTTATCTGCATCAAGACGGAATCGTTCTAGAGAGAATTGCGTTGCATTGAAGAATCTATTATTTTTCCCACCCCTAGTAACTAGTTTTTTTACATTTGTAACTGAGTCATAACAAGGTAACACTTTTTGTCCCTTCAGCCCGGACTTCTCGGAGTCTTCCAGAAGCTTATTGCCTCCAAGGCCAATGACCACCAGGGCTTCTACCTCCTCAACAGCATCATCGAGCACATGCCCCCGTGAGTTATTCAGGAAAACCCCACACTCAGTAGAGTGTGAGAGGGTGAATTGCTGGAATACTTTTGAAACCAATCGTGATGAGATCCTAACTTTCTTTTTATTTCTCCCTTTTGTTTTTGACAGAGAATCCATCATGCAATACAGGAAACAGATATTCATTCTGCTCTTCCAAAGGCTACAGAGCTCCAAAACCACCAAGTTTATCAAAAGTAAGGAGACTGTAGCTGTGTTCATGCTTAATTCAATGGATTGAAGGGTAGCTCACATCTGTTTCTTTTTTTTTTTTTTTTCATATAAACCCAACAAAATGTATGCACAGCTATGGCTATTCATTTTGATAAACTGACTTGAGAAATCAGGAAAGCAGTACTTTTCCATCTTCCTGTAAGATGGCAAAGCAGACCACAAACCCTAACCCTTTAATATTGACCATGAAACTACTTTGTTCTGTCAGCAAAACCGTGTAGCTTTTAGACTATTCAAGGCAGTGTGATACATGGTTTTAATCTGATGGATTACTGCTTGACTGTTCTGGTATTCGCCACTCCAGGTTTCTTGGTGTTTATCAACCTCTTCGGTGTCAAATACGGAGCTATCGCCCTGCAGGAGATCTTTGACAGCATCCAGCCAAAGTGAGTGCAGACGGACCAAAGCTGTAGAATACGTTGCGCACACACTACCTCCGTCTGTCGACGGATCTTATTGGCTTTGCATGGGGCGATCTTGAAATGCATTGTGGGTCTGTCCGTTCAGTCGGCTCCGTTGCCTGTGTCAAAAAGTGATGAGTGAGACGGAGCCGTCGGACATTCAGATCACATTATGCAAATATATGGAAATATAGGAAAAATAGGTCAAAAAGCCCCAATCCGTCGACGGATGGATGTAGTGTGAATGTAAGGTTACACCTGCAAAGTGTTAACCTCATGTGTACGTCATGCGTGAGGTTGACCCTTCTGCTGTGTGTTGTCTCAGGATGTTTGGCATGGTCCTGGAGAAGATCATCATCCCGGACGTACAGAAGGTGTCTGGCCCCGTGGAGAAGAAGATCTGCGCCGTGGGCATCACAAAAATCCTCACCGAGTGTCCCGCCATGATGGACACGGAATACACCAAGCTCTGGTTAGAAACGGGCCCAACAAAACACATTCCCTGCACATGTTGTGCTTTATTACCCCAAACTTCTACCAGGACATGGATAGTGCTGGATAGATGAATACTTTATTGATCCCCATGGGAAATTCAAAATCACAGTAGCTTGAAGACGTCACACACACAGCATTCATACAACATAAACAAGATGATAAAATAAAATATCCACATAGATGATATGGACGATTTGTTTAGTTGTTTCCTGTTTTTTTGTGTGTGTATTGTGACTATTTATTATCCAGTATGTGCAGTGCATTGAATTTTGTTGTATTCCTGTGCAAGGACAAAATAAATATAAATCTACATAATGCGGCCCGTGAGTCACTGACGTGTCCGCTGTTATCCCCCCCGCCAGGACCCCGCTGCTCCAGGCCCTGATCGGCTTCTTCGAGCTACCAGAGGACGACAGCACGCCCGACGACGAGCACTTCATCGACATAGAGGACACCCCAGGCTACCAGACGGCCTTCTCCCAGCTGGCCTTCGCCGGCAAGAAGGAGCACGACCCCATCGGAGACTCCATGGGCAACCCCAAGATCCTGCTGGCCCAGTCCCTCCACAAGCTGTCCACCGCCTGCCCTGGCCGGGTATGGTTTGCACCGCACCTTACAGCATCGGCGGCCGCCTAGGCAACACATGCCTGCCGCATTAACTACGACAAATCCCACGAAAAATACTTTAATAGTAAATATTATACAAAAGTATTAAATAATCTACACTTCATTCACTCTCTGTGTGTAGATCGGGCAACAGTCTTGACAGCCTGCATGATAATGAGCAT